>JANZLH020000023.1:2280831-2299929 GCA_026770325.2 Erythroxylum fimbriatum | reverse complement strand
TCTTTTATTAAAAATAAGAGTTTCTTTTTAATTAAAATTAAATTATTAATTATAATCATGTCTAACTTAATTATAATTTATTCTTAATAAAATCAAATATCTCATATTTGATTTTTGAAGTTTTTAAAACTTTAAAATTAAGTCCAAACTTAATTTAAATAAAATTTTATATCTTTGAATGCTTTTTATAAATAACTCATTAGTTCCTAATATGTTGCCAATGATTATAAGTATAATTCTAATTTGTAATTAGGACTAGATAAATTAGAGTTCCTTTTCATTTATTTTTAGTTTTCTAATCAAATATTTGTCATAGATCAAGATTAACATCTAATAATATGTCATGACCACCTAAATATTACGAAAGTCAAAATGATTTGATTTAACATGCCTATGCATGATTATAACTTATAATTTCTTAGTTTCATCATCCAATATTTTAATTAGACATAGAGTATAGAATTAGTGTCTACTATATTTAAATCAAATTGTGTTCTTTCTTATCTATTAATAATTGATATTAAAAAATCCTTTTTAAGTCTCAATTCACTATAGCCAAAGAATTTCTAAATCACTACTAATCAAGAACAATAAAATATTCTCCTAATTAATTTAGGGTGACAAACTTTTTATTGACTTATTCAACTATTTCCATATAATTCATACTATATCTAAGTACTGTCAATTGAATTACTCTAATTAAAATAGGTCATAATTAGTCATAATCTCAAAACATAATAATTCTTGTATGAGATATCTCAGTGTGAGGATCAATTACACAATTAACATAATGAGAAAATTCATAGACACACAAGTAATGATCTATTCAAGATCCTCATTGGAACAATTCAATAAACATATTTTCTAATAAGTACATACTCATTTATTAAGTATCTCTACACTTTAGTATATCTGATCAACTACATTTTTATAAAGAAGAAATACAACATATGCTATAGTGTTTCCATCCTATTAAGGTTAATTCTTAATAAAACAATAATTAAAAACAATTTAGGGTCAATACGTAAATGGAATATAAATCTCATTATAATTTTATTTGTAAAATATATTTATCTCATGAACTTCATTTTATATATCAGTTAATTAAACAAATACGTATTCGATTTGAATTAATTAAGTCACAAAATCTTCAATCAATTGATTAGTTATAAGACATAAACTAACAAGAACCAATAAATATTTCAATTGTTAATCCAATTGGCTTACAGAATCAGAAGGGGCCTTAATGTGCTGTCTAAATCTGCCATCTAAAATGCTGTCCAAGCATATTGAGCAGCAAAAGAGAGTTGAGAGAACAAAACTGTGGGTGAGTCCAATTGCTCTTACAATGGGAACATACAACAATTGGGTCCTAATCATAAGAGTACCTTCTTGGACATTGTATGGGTGCCACCACGGATTCCATCCAAGTTGTTAAATCAAAAAGCTGGGGCGTAAACCTGAATTTTGAGAATGTTAAGGATGAACTGAACCATACACAACAACAATGTTATCTCTCACTCTCTTTCTTCCCTTTGTTGAAATTTCAGCCCGCCGAGTAGTGGTTATTTGTGCAGTTTTTCTTGGTGGACTAAAACCTTTCGTTGTCACGGCTAATGATTCTGATGAATGAGGGGAACGTGAATTAGTTGGCCTTTCACTCACATTGGAAGATTTTTGGAACTACATGCCAGCTTTTGCCAACTTTCCAATCAATTTGTGTTAGGAATCCTCTATAGAGGTTGTGTGTATTGATAGTATTCAGTATAGAAAACATAAAAATAGTTGGAGTATAACTCCCCCTCCTGGAAATCCAGGCCGATTCCTAAACAATGATGATAGGTAAATCATTCCCCACTCAAATCTCTGCTTATATTCCCTCTACAATCTCTCACTGTAACTACCTTGTCCCCTCATAACAACCTTGCCTACATGGCATCAATTTTCACACTCCCCTGTCCCTACTTGTTTCTACAGGTGTATACTTTTATGGGCTTAAAGGCATTGGGCTGAGGAGAGGGTGTTGCTCCTCCCCTGCTTCCACTGCTTCATCTTCCCCGTTCTCTGCTTCAGCCTCGGCTTCCCCTTCCCAAACTGAAAGCCTGTATTCCTTATCTGGGCATTTATGAAGTGGACCGAAAGTTTGGCCACACTTGAAACACAGCCCCTTGGCTCTCCTTTCCATAAGCTGCTCGTATGACAAGCTTCGAGTTCCCCTCCACCTTGGGTCATTCTGTCGCCCCTCCTCAGCCATGGTGGTTCGGTTTTTATTAGCGATTTCCTTTCCCTCTCCCTTTGCGTTCGCCGACGTGTTTCCCACTAACCCCGGTCGTATAAAACTGGTTGCTCCCGTCCGATTCCCATTTCCTGCCGGTGGAGCCCCTGGTCGGTACCGCGACTCACCAGGACGGAGGACTCCCTCTCCGATTAGCTCACGCTTCACCATTCGCGCTACTGATAATAGACGGGTTCTATTCGGCGGGTCGTGGGTCCTGACCCGGTTCCGAATCTCCACCCGAAGCCCACCCATGAAACAGCTCATAAACCACTCTTCGGGCATGTGGGAAATCCTCGAAGTAACCTTCTCAAAATCTTCTATATAGCAATAATCAACCGATCCCCGTTGAACCAATGACTTCATCATCTCAATCGGATGCCCATCATCCCTCTCCCCATAGCGGTCGTATAACGAGCGCTTAAACCTTTCCCATGTCATACACGGGTCTAGCTCGCGTAAGTTCATGAACCAGTAGAGTGTTGAACCCTCCATGCATATCTGTACCATCGTAATCCGAAGCTCAGGTGGTATGGCATGAATCAAGAAATAGGACTCGGCTCTCGTGACCCATGCAAATGGATCGACCCCGTGAAAGGCTGGAAGGTCGACCCGTCGAGCAACATGTCGATACTCCTCCCACGCACGTTCGGTGGCCTCCTGACGATCACCCTCATCAAATCGGCGATACCCAGCTTCTAACTGTCCACTGGTGTGCTTATCGTTGCCGGTAGCCACTGAAGAAGGTGGTGCGGGTCTATCGCCACCTATCGATGATGAAGCATTATGAGTAAGCCCCGATGGGTCCCCTCCATCTCCTACCTTCTGCTTTTGCGTATTTCTAGCCAACAAAGCTTGGAAACCGTCCATCATTCCCGACTGCAGCAACTGTTGCGATTTGGCCAGCGACTCCACACTGGTCATCAGAGAACTTAGCTGCGTTTGAAGATCCTTCAGGTTTGAATCATGCGACTTGATCATTCCCTCCACGCATACAACCTCTACCCGAAACACTCTTCTCTCAATGAAAGCACCAATGTTAGGAATCCTCTATAGAGGTTGTGTGTATTGATAGTATTCAGTATAAAAAACAGAAAAATAGCTGGAGTATAACTCCCCCTCCTAGAAATCCAGGCCGATTCCTAAACAATGATGATAGGTAAATTATTCCCCACTCAAATCTCTGCTTATATTTCCTCTACAATCTCTCACTGTAACTACCTTGTCCCCTCATAACAACCTTGCCTACATGACATCAATTTTCACACTCCCCTGTCCCTACTTGTTTCTACGGGTGTATACTTTTATAGGCTTAAGGGCATTGGGCTGAGGAGAGGGTGGAGTGTTAACAATTTGCGATTGGCAGGGCGAGCACTATTGGGTTTAACATAAGGATTAGGAATGGAGGACGAAGTTGAGAGTAGAGATATGGTGGTCTCGTAAACATTTGGTTGCAATGGCTCTGAGAAGCAGCGCAGATTTGTATTACACGAGTTGTCTTGGAGTAAAGTACCAGGCCATTGTTAGCAAGAAGCAAAAGATCTCTAAAGAGTTGTTTAGAGTCAGTAATTCCTCACTTCTGGTATCTAAATCCATGCGCTGCAGAATCATTTCTTATATCTTCTTCCCTTCTGTTAGACAGCAAAACAAAGGTGAGTTGATTCCGAGCATTTGGGTAGGAAAGCATCTGCCTTTGGATGCTCTGAAGTATGGACTATGAACATTGTAAGCTTACAGAAATCAGTAAAATCGATGCGGTAACTAAAGACCCAATGTTATTAGATAAGTCCTTTCATGTTAAATAAATAACAACCGTAAAATTGGTGCGGTGCCATGACGGAGAACGGCACTGCTCCCACCATCATTATTTAAGAATCAGATGTTCTGTGCTTTTGAGAAGCCTAGTGAAGAAACGAGAAAAACATGGATTTTGAGAGGCTTTCTCTCGCTCTCTCTTTCTCTAGGTTGATTTCGTCAAATCTTTTCTCCCTTGCCTCCCTGAGATCACGTTCTTGTCCTCCCTAGCTTTGCCTATGATTGACAGACAATTTACGTAGATTTACTTGGTAAGAAAAGTGACATGCACGCCTTACTAAAATGCTGTCTTCTGTTAGGTATTCAATTCCCAGCTGCTTTCATTTTTAAGACTACCAGTATCACTACCGCTCATGAAAGAAATCCAATCCAAAAAAACAGGAAAATGCATTTTCATTGAATATATCATAATTCGTGTACATATCAATTTCATTTGAACAAAGAATAGAGATGATGATACTGATGAGAATGGAGATGGTCAGGGCAAAATGACATCTCACTAGCATTCAGGTACCAATTGCTTCCATCAAAAGCTTTAAGACTCGTGTTATTTGCAAAGCCAGATTCAAATCTTGTGACAGACCAAGCATTGTGTTATAGAAACTTTTGCCACGGAATATCAGCTAAACCACCTCCCTTGCACTTGCACCATATGTATGTGTGAGAGCACCCATTAAGATTCCTGAAGCACTAGAATCAACTCATTAGCACCCTTAGCCAACAAACCACCTCTCCTGCAGGAAAATGAGCATAACTATATTACTAAATTATGAACTCAAATGGTTCCGGCTTTTAGAAGCCGCTACTGAAATCCAAGTTCTCCTCTGTTTGGACGTCAAGAAAGTGGAGAGGAAAATTTGAAAAAGTAGTGGAAAGAAGTTAAGAAGACTCGAGAGAATCTCAATAAATGAAGATACCTTTTAAAAGTTAATTTATATTTATATACAAGACTAAGTAACACGTAAAATAAATCAAAGCTAACTAACAGCTGTATATGTGCCCTTTTTGGTTAAAGCTAATAATCTTTTATATTGAGCTTTGACTTTCTTCTTTCTGCTGACCTTATTTCTAGTAGTATTAACAATAGGCTTAATGGGCAGGAAAAAGAAAGACAGGACGCTTGCCTGATAAGGGATGGCAGAATCTCCTGAATCTTTTGCAGCTGCTTAAAGCACTGTTTGCAGCATTCTAATCTGCATAACCAAATTGCACTCAGCTCTAAGTTCTCGGTGCAAAATAACTACAATTAATCGATGCATCTATCAAAGCCACCTTTTTTCTGCATGAAGATCAACCCCAACAGCTGGAGGTGCTGTAACAGCTGACCGTATTACTGGGCCAAATACTGCGACAAGCTTCAATAGCATCTCCAACGAGACCTTTGCATTTCTACAAGGTTACAATAAAAGTTGCATAATTGTGAGAACTTCAGCTTCTGTCATTTGAAATGCAGGTTGATACATTGACTTTTTTTTCCCCTAGATATAGCATAAGGTCAGATTGAGAATTAAACGAACATCTTTATGAGTTGTTCTTTCAACAACCAAACCCTTCTTGTTCTGTCCTTGTGATTTTGTTAGAGAAAAGCATAAAGGTCACTACACATTTCCGTAAGGCCCGTAGAATATTAATTAGAACTGCTGGTTATAGTCATGCGGCTGAAATTAGGTTAGATTGGCAAGAATTCCAAGTTAGCAATACTAGAGTTCAAATTCAACAACAATTACCTCTCCAACTTGCTTTCTAGTAAGCCTACAAGCACAGGAAGCAAGCAAGAAAATAAATACAAGCTGACTATGTCCATTTTCTCCATGAGAACACTGATAACATCTGCTTGCACCTGAGAATGGTTGGATTACCATCAGAAAAATCAGATACACAAGATTCCCAGAACATGCTTTTGGTAGTTCTCAAGAAAACCTAAAACAGAAGATAAGATCTTATAAATACCCACAGAATGATCTGGCAATTTCCTCATGGCATTAATAGCCCCTTCCATGCCATTTCGTTCCCAAAAATGCCTGACAACCTGCAGAATTACAAAAGAGCTACTTAGACTAACCAAATAGAAGACATGAGAAGAATCTATAACAAAACCTATAGAAAAGAAACAGTGATAGTATTGAAACATGCACAAACTTGTCCCCAACTGGTCGCAGATATAGAAGTCTCTGATAGTAACATCATTCATTGTACAGCAACCTTTTACGAAGTCAAGACTCAACTGCTCACTTTAAATTGAAAAAGACGACACTAAGGATAGAGATGATATGTCATGTCATCATCTAGAGGCATTGTGGTGCATAATTAGCTGTAATTTTACCTGTAATTTTGTCAACCGGGATTTCAGGGCACTCAAGAATATGTCATGAGTTTGCATCAGATCTTCACTAATATTCCTACCACTGGCAGAGGTTGACTCGTGCCCAGAAATCTGAGGATCTTCTTTCTGTCATCCGAAAAAGGAAGCTCACTTTTCTAGATATTAACTATAAACTAACAACTCAGCAACAATAACAAATAACAGGAAAAGGTATTCTCAGACCAAGCTATATTCGCACCACTTAAAAAGAGTAAGTAGTAGGTTCAGAGACCATAAATGTAACCGATAAAATAGTCACTAAAAAGATAAAAAAACAACGTAAGGAAACCCAGTGGAGTTCAGCTAGAATGAGTGTTACACAATTACTCAAAAGGGTTACACTTCGACTTCACATTTCACTGTTCTTATATTCTATTAAGTACAAAACAAACTGTATTCAACAGATGTTCAAATGAATTATAAACTTCTCCATCAAGACCATAAAAATTTTCACCGAGTAACTATCATACCAGTATAGGGTGCCGACTACCCGTTTCACAGGTAACATGAGGAGTCACAGTAGCTGGGGCAGTTGACGTTATATCTCTTTCTGGTAAGATGTGAGGGATCATGCTAGATGTGGAGGAATGTTTCCAGTTAGTTTCATGCACAAAACCAGATGTGGGAACAACAGGCATCACGTCTGTCTTTGGTATAATATGTGAAGTCTTATTGGATACTGAGCTGGCATTACTATTAAATGGTATGGTAGAAGGGGCCGTGTTACATGTTCTATCATTTTCTGGTATAACTTGAGGTGCCTTCTCAGATGTCATGCTGGCTTTTCCATCAGTTTGGAAACTGCTTTGAGGGTTCACATCAGTGGCAACTACAGGTGTCCTGCTTGTGTCAACTACAGCTTGAGGAGACCATTGTGTCACTTGATGCTCATTGGTAAGTTTCTCTCGTCTTTCAAACTTCTCAACCAGAGTTCGAATCCTGCCTGCCACAACTGCAACTGCAAGAATGAAGATTTTTAAACTGACAATTTTTACAGGCAGCTAAATATTCCAAAATCATGCCCAGCAACCCAACATACCTCCACTGACAATTTTTACAGAGCCAATCCCTTTACTGTCATCCACAGATTTATCACCTGAAAAACAAAAAAACTTTTCATTACTAGATACCGCTGAAGTAGACATATGGGAAATGAAAAGTAATCACAAATGAAAAAATTTCAAACATGTATGCTAGGTGGTTGTAGCTTAAGCAAAAGATGGAACAAAAATGAGATTTTGGTGGGACAAAGAACAAATTAAGGGAGGCATCAACTGTAGATATTAGAAGAAATTCATGCCACCACATCTGGTAAGTCGCAATTAACAGACTACATAGAATAAGCATTGTTTGTGTTATTGTATGAAGAACGAAAACAAGAGATGGTACACATGAAAGAAATAGATGTGAATGTTAATACAGTGACATAAGTGATAAAAACAAAGATTGTATAACAAATTCAAGAACTTGGATCACTCAGCAAGTTTGATTTTCAAAAAGTATACTTGCAAGACAGCTTTGGCTAGTGTTTTTGTTAATTTAATCAAAGATAATGGAATATAGAATCGATTTGGATATCTGAAACAAAATTACTCTGGAAGAACTGTCAATTTCATGATCAAGGGCTAAAATGCAGGGAAAGCATGTGAGAAAGGAGATGATGTGAAAGAAAGGATTGATAGGATGATGTTGTCAGGTGCTGAACTTGAATAGTTAAACATTAAAATGCCATAAAAAACTCACAGTTTTCTTGCTTAGGCATAACATCTGGTGAAAAGTTTTTTTCAATCTTTTCAGCTACATTCTTGATATTGGAACTCATTTCCTCACTGTATTTTTGAGCTCCACCTTTTGGTATAATAGGGTTTTGCAAGTGTTCATCAATAGTACAGTCCTTCATGTGTGCCATACTGCTAAACATTCCAGACTCTGACAGTTTCTCAACATCGTTTTTGCTATTTGATGGCCTCCGAACGTGTGCTGGTCTGAGCAACACGCCTGGTTTTGTCCTTGAAAATGTGATAGTTTCCCTTCCAGAGTTTGGAAGGTCCTCCTCAAGAGGAGTTTCCCGAGGGACAACAGCTGGTGCAGTAAATGACTTGTTAAGTGCCTGCCTGCTTGCCTTAGCATTCAATCCCACCACAGGGCCCTGCCTCTGTGTTGGCGGAGTAGACCTTTCCTTCAGATCCAATGTGGGAACCACTTGTGAAGAACTCAAAGGTGCAACTCTCTGTGAGGTGACAGGGTTTCCGCCAATAGCTTTACACAGAAAACAGATTTGTTTGTTAGAGAGATCTAGATAAAAGAACGGAGTGCAGACCTGCATCATACAAATCCCTACAGGCTATAATTTATTTTCCAATTGGAGCGTACTTATCTAAACAAACAGTATCAATAAAATATGGTGATGTTTCACACATTTCAGAATCCAGTAAATCTAAAAGTAAAAATCAAAATTGAAACAGTACTAGGTATTCAGAATCCGTCTAAAGATGAGAACCCATATAAATTTAACACAAGCACTCTACTTTTCTATGTTTAACATTTTCAAAACTTAGTCAGATTACAAAAGGTTATGAAGTGATCAAGTTTCTGAATGAGGAAAAGTCAATGATAAATCCAATCATAATGAGGTTTTAAGAATGAATTGGTGATATGAAGCAACAGGTTTCTTAATGGAGAAGTCATAAAAAAACACACTGCCAACTTACAGTCCACACATATGTTCTTGATCTCATGTATCTTGCATTCAGGAGACCTAGAATGTAAAGCTTCAGTGGTTTGTGCAAAATTGTCTATTTTGTCTGGAGATTGAATTCCGGACGAGCTAAAATTCTGCTCTCTGCAGTCAATTTCTTCAGATATGAAACCAGCTCCATATGGTTGAATATGCTGAAATGCAACTTCCAATTTCAAGGGGGGTAATTGAAGCAAACATAAAATTCTGATCATTAATTGTTTGGCTCAAAATTTAGAGAACAAAAGGAAAAGAAAAAAGGGACCTCTATATTGGCCACCCAAACCCCTACAGAGTTTCGATAGTATGAGCAACCCAAAAGTTTTCCTTCATGAATGCAAAGATCACAAAGTGTTGACCACCCCATATTAGCAGCATCATGGCAAATTACAGGCTCCCAAGAATAAACCTGCATTTTGAGCAAAATTTATCACACTTATATACTTTATAAAATACATTAGTAAATTTTGTCAGAGAAGAATCAAAACCTTCAGGCTATCATCTAACCCACAAAACAGCGTCCTCCCATCAGGATGAAAGGTAATTGAGCGTACACCCGCAGCCTGAACAGATAAAAAATGTTGTTTCAGAAAAATGGATCGCAAAAGTTTAACAGTGACAAATAGACAAGAAAAGGCAAGGTTAAATTAGAAATTAAGCACTTTGGTATAAAAATTTCAAGTTTCTGCTAGACAAAGCAAAAACTTAGATACCTCTGCTCTGGTAGATCCAATCAATTCAAAGGTTTCCAAATCCCAAAATTTCACAGTTTTGTCTGCGGAACCTGGAAAGTAATCACCTCATTAGAAGTTAGAAAACAATTGAATGGTAACAGAAACAAACCAAACAAGGAAGGGAGAGAGCGACAAAGAGACATAAAAAGACAATGGGAAGCAGAATGCTTGACAGTGCCAAAGGGGTGAGGATGAAAAATTGAAGTTAAAATCCTTAGGATACCAAGGAAAATTATGAGGATCATTCTCATTTCTTGTTTTCATTCGTATATGCCAATACCGTTTTTTTGAAGTGATTGATGTTAAATATTTGTAACAAATTAAATATTTGCCCATACCAAGTCGTACGTAAATATGAAACTGAGAAGAAGAAAAAAATCCTTGATTCCTTTGTTTTCCCTTCAATAAAGCCAACTAGTGAACTAAAAGTAAATGTTGCATAGCAAGAGAAAAATCCTTGATTCCTTAGTTTTCCCTTCAATAAAGCCAACTAGTGAACTAAAAGTAAATGTTGCATAGCTTTTAATTCCCATTAGTGAATATTATCATGGAATACCCAATAATAAAAGAAAACTTGTATCAAAATTTTAATGACTCATAAGTGCAAAGATATGGATGTCCAACTCACCAGTGGCCAGGAGAAACTCCAAGGGGTGGAAATCTATGGATCTAATATGCCCTTCATGGAATTTAAAATCATGTAAAAGCTTTCCAGCTGTAAGATCCCACACCTATATGACAAATTTGGATAAAAATCATTGGAGTAAGAATAAGGAAAGCTTGGTAAAAAGGTCATTGCATACCTTTACAACATTATCGTATCCACCTGAGACCACCCAGCGTCCATCAGGAGTGAATTTAATGGTGCTAATTCCCTGTGTGTGCCCCTTGTATGTGTGAATGCATCCCTTCTTCCTAATATCCCAAATTCTCAAATTTGTGTCTGTTGAGCCTGATGCGAAAAATTCGCCAAATGGATGGAATTCAACAGCAGTAGAATTCGCTCTGTGTCCAGTAAGAGTGCGAACCACTAAACTTCAAAGACAAAACAAGTATATCAAAAATCTTTCAAGAAACTGTTCTGGCAATTACATAGGGCATTGTACCATAATCAACCAAGAATATTGAAGAGATTTAGAAAGGTGGAACACATATGAAGATTGTGTAATTTGGACACTAACTAGGTGGCATGATTCAAAGCTATCAGATCTGGCAAGTGCTCCCCTATCTCGACAAAATTATGATTCCACAATTGGCACAGCAGAGCATAACATACTATCCAAAATTTGCTCTAATTTTCACTAAGATAAGAAATTTCAACTGATTTGTTACATACTCTTAGCTTCTTCCAAGTCCCACATCTTAATAGCTCCTGTAGAAGCTCCGGCAAGTACCAATACTTCAGCTGCATCAAAGGCTACAGATTCAACTGGACTTGCATGACCACACAAGCTCTGCAAACTCAAAGACAAATACGAAATATTATTTCATAGAATTTATGCCTCATGGCAAATAGGTCCACTCAAACAAGTTTTCCAACGAAATCTCGAAGTGGGATAAAAGTTATGAACCATGTATTTCATGCTTTTGAATCTGTAAAGAGAAAAGTCTTAAACTGAATAATTGGGGGCAACCAGTAAGTGGAAATGGTACAAGGACAAGTCAGTTTGAAAAATGAGCCGTGATCATCACATTAACAGAGACATTGATAACCAAATCTGAAACAAGTAGTCCAACTAGAACACACTCCAAAGATGAGCTACATAACTGAAAAGAAGATTACCATTAAGGAAGATGGTTTGCCAATTGCCCAAAGATTAACTTTGTGATCATCACCACCTGTGATAAACAGTCTACAGGCCTTCTTACCAATACTAAGGCAGTTGACATTGGTAGAATGCGCCGCAAATTCCTCTATTTTTCATTCCAGTCAAAGGAACAGCATGCTTCCAGAAAAAAAACACGGAGATGGTTCCTTTTTCTTAAAATAGAAGCTCAATAAAGAAGAAAAACGAGCCCCAGGAAACCATTTTAGAAAAGAGCTAGAATTTTATCAGACAAACTAAATGCCAACATCACACACAACAGCAGAAAAGAGAAAAAGGATACGAAGCTTAAAACCACGCTTGGCCATTCTTCAGAGAAACGAGAAAAAACCAAGATCGGCGACCTCTATCAACCGGGAGCGTTAAATCGAAACACATCCAAAAGTGGAAGGGCAAGAATTTTGGATTGAAGGCCAATAGTAAGAGGATTTTAATTCTTTCTTCTTCTTGATCAATTATCACAATGAGTTGAGTGGTGACACAAAATGACTTGACACATACAGAGAAAGTAAGAAACAATGGAATTCAAGATTTGATTCGTCTACTTTTCTTTTTACCCCTTTAATCTTAATCCAAGTTTACAGTTTAGCGTAATGTTTAGTTATACTCAAACGTCATTGTCTGTTTGTTGTCCTGAACTTGAACATATAATAATCATCTTTCTTTATTTAACAGAAAGCCCACTGACATTTGACCACCCTGCGAGTTCTTAGGATTACTGAAAAGGACTTGTGTATTAGTACCATTAGCATTAGTATTATTATCAGACAAATGCAGGAAGTTTGGTTAATGACAACCACTTAAAAGACTCCTTGAAATCGTTGCTTAGTGTGCGATATGGCATGGCTTGGACATTTGCTTAGACAATTAGTTAAACCCAATTTTCTGGTACAAGTAACCAAACCATTTAATAGAGCTACTTTTTTTTTATTCGAGAAAACCTGATAGGCGGGCCAAGCGGGCACATCTCTTTGAAGGCTCAATTGGCGCACCACCCCACAAGCAGACTAAACGGGCGCACCTCATCATCGAGGGCCTACCTACAGGTAAAACCTCGGCTGCCCCAGGCTCTTACAAGAGGAGCTAGCATAGAATTGAACCTGGAATCTAACCAAAACTCCGCTTTCAACCATCAAGCCACACCCCTCGAGGGCCAATAATAATAGAGCTACATGCCACCAACTTTACGCCTAACCCTATGTTGTGCCAATGGAACATTACTACTAGGTAATACGTATTCTATTAATCAAGTAGGTCTCCTTGGTCAAACATTACATTAGACCAGTGCTTGTGCTTGCCATGTCTTTGTACGGAAAGATTCAATATATTTCTGGGCGCTTAATTTGTTTTTCTGACAGGGAATCAAACCTATGAAGGAATGTTTTAGCATTACAGCATCGATTAAAGTAAATTTTGTCAGCGCTTGTTCTTGTGCAAAAACTAATGAGGCGATTGGAGAGAAGAGAGGTTGGTCTGGTCCGTACCTCGAAATTGCATTCAATTTGGTCCGCCTGTCATTATAGCAAAGGCCATTACCATATCCGTATCTCTTTCATTCTCTCCACCGGCCTCCTAGTCCTTTGGACGCTGCATGTAATTTAATTTCCCTTTAGCAATTTACGTTGAGCGTGGATGTCCCAATCAAATTCAATGCTAGGTTCAACGGTCATTGGCAAGAGTTGTGCAAAATCTCACCTTTCCTTTTTGATGCCTTAACCATTTTTTTTTTATAAAAAAGGATGCCTTAACCAAATTATTGAAAGTAGTTTGGGTGGTTAAGAAGATTAAAGTTAAATCCTGGATTAGATTTAGTCTTCTTTTGTGAATCCTTTGATATGAGCTTGGCTAGTATGTCTTTAATTTATTCAAAACGGTATTAAAAATTTGGGGCCGAGATTCAATCCCACATGTAGTGGGATAATTATGAAATAGAATTTGTATGATTTCCTAATGAAATTATATAACAAGAATAACAAATAAAATATTTAAAGTATGAATAATAATTCATATCTTATTCTAAACGCTTAATCATTTTCTTGTCCTCTCCCTCGAACTATTTATTAAATCGACTTATCTCAATCACCGTAGTCGCATAAGTGTCTAATTTCTAACGTTATCTACAAAACACTTCGAAAGAACTCTACCACTGTTATAAAGAGGGTTAGGCAAAGGATTGTTAGTTTTATTAGAGCTTAAGTCTATTTATAATAATTTGTGAACACTCTAGAAATTTGATTGAAATAAAATTACAATTTCAATTAAACTTTAACTAGAATTATAATTAAATACTAATTTTTTCCAAATAAGATAAAATATCTCATATTGATTCTTATTTATTGAATATATCATATTTATTCATAAAGTTTCTCAAACTTTGCAATCAAGTCTAACTTGATTAAAATACCTTTTCTATCTTTAACTCGTTCTTTGTGTGTGATCCATTAGGTTTCCAAATATATTGATAGACATAAATTATCATTTTAAATCATATTTAGGATTAGATGAATTAAATTATTTTAATTTATTTGAAATTCTCTAATTAAATAATTTATATCCAAAGATCAAGATTGGCCTCTAGTAATATATCATGATCATCTAAATATTTGTTTAAGTAGTTTTAACTAACCTTTCGTGTATAATTTATATATATAAGATAATCATTTTATTATAAAATGTTTCGATTAGACATAGAGTATGAAAATAATGTCTACTATATTTGAGTCCAATCATATTAGTTCTCTACCATTAGTAATTGATTCAATTAATGACATTTGTAAACTATTTTATAAAAAGTTATTTTATCTTGGCCAAGGATTTCATGAATCAATACTAATTGAGAACAATAAAATATTATCCCTGATTACTTTAGGATGATAAATCCTATATTAATCACTTAATTATCTTCATATAATTCATGTTATATCCAATGATTACTGACTGCGCTACCTTTGATTAAAATAGGCCATAAATAATATTGAAACATAGTGATTCCCATATGAGATACTTTGGTGATCTAAAATCAAATGATCACTTATACAATCACTACAATGAGAATTTTCATAGATATAATATAGTGTTCCAAAAATATTTCTCATATAGGTTCAATTTAGTGAACTTGTTATCTAACAATCACCAACACATTTGTTTAATATCTTCATATTTTAGTCTATGAGATCATCTACTTCCTCATCAGGAAGAAACATAATGTGTGCTAATCTTTTAACGCTTTATTAATATCCTATCTTAATATACCAATGATTAAAAACAATTTATGGATAATACATAAATGCAATATAAAACTCATAATTATGATCTCATCATAATTTTATTTGTAATGTATATTTATCTCATAGACTTTATCATATACATTTAAATATGCACAAGATAAAGAATGCCTGTAAAATTATTTTGTTACTAAACTACACGTAACTATTTGGTTATAGGGCATAAACCAACAATCTCCTACTTACACTAAATCAATCGTTTAAATATCTTATATCATATATCTATATGACGATCATGTTACTGCTAAGGTTGTGATTTAGTAAGAGAATTCTACAAGACTTTCTAAAGTGAGCACTTGCTTAAATCTTTCAACTTTCATCTAATTTTCATTATAATTAAGAGAAATCGCTTAACACATACTAGGATATTTGATAAGATATTAACTACCTTTACATGCTCAATAGCTCTAATGTTCTACAATATATTAATGTTTAAACAATGTAAGGAACTATACCAAGTTTATTAAAGAGCTTTATGATCCAAATAATCAATTCTACTAAATTAAAAATGTGTTATAGCTTGATTAACAAGTAATGCTACATAGGAACCTTTCTAATATCAAAATAATATTGTTCTAAGTAAAATATACCTTACTTAGGATTTACTTATAAATTTAATTTCCATGTAAACTTAAACTTAAATATCAAGCAATATTAGAATAATTAATATCTTTAAACTTCACAAGTATCAAATATCTCAAATACTAAACATCTTTAGTATATTATCTACATACTTATATTAGAATAGGTAAAAAATTTCCAATATATCTTCATATATCTAATTTCGATAATTAATTTGTTACCTTTTTGCTTCCAATGTGAATTATTTTTAGACAATTATATTTTCAACAATTAAAAATATGAATTATTATTCTCTCTATAAGCAATATATCTCTACATACTCCTACTAAAAATGACAACTATGCTCCTATTAACGTTCTTGTAGACATGATAAATTCACAATCATATCTTAAACAAACTCCTTGAATTTATCATGAAAGTGAATCTTTCAACATCTCGTAGCCTTTAAACTATATGTCAATTGTATCAACAAAGACATCAGTTTCTATTAGATGTATTGTTATGAGATTTGAGCTTTTCAAATTTTATCTTACTCCCACCACTAATCTTGAGAATCATTCTCCTAAAAGTATATGTTAAAGCAAACACTTTATTCAATAGGGTACATAATATTATATCCAACCTTTTGGATACCTCATAACATTCTATTATCTAATTAGTTATAAACTTAGTGGATAATATATGCATAAACTAATCATGTCATCCCTAAATCATTAAATTTGAATCTTTTGGAGTCTTATCATTTCATTTCTAATATGAAATCTTATTAATTGATTTAGTTGGAACTTTCAAAGATAAGTTATAGTACTGGGCATAGCTATAAAAGAAATAAATATTGCATCATACTATATATTCCTCCTTACACAAATTCATACTCTGATGAAATTTAATTGTAGAGATATTCACTAGAGAATCTCATTCTTTATAGATAACCGAAAATTTCATATCTCATCATATAAATCTTATCGAAGTGATCAATATTTCATTTAATCCATATAACTATATCACATAAATTCACTAGTAATATAATGAAATGTAAATATCATCCTTTTATGAATTGTTATTACATACAATAGATCATATGTATAACATTTAACAATTTAATACCATTTCGCTAAAGGTTGATTTAGTTATTCTTCAACTTAGGAAGTAAAAGGATACATATATCCTTGTGTGTAACTTTATGATTCTCATTATGTTGATTTATCAATATGGCATAAAATGATAGTCTTGAGTATCCAACTTTATATTCTTGTCACTTATGTTAAGCATAAGTCTTCTTTGATCCAATACACACAAAATATAGTGTATAAACTTGGATCAGCTACTTTTACTCATCAATCTATTTCTTATTATACCTTGAATGTTGTAATAATGTTAAATTCAAATTCAGTATCAAATACTCATAAGAATGAACTAAAAATATATATGATCTCTACCATATCACGTGTAGGAGAAAAAATTCATACAATCATTTTTGTTATAATGAAAATTATTATTATACAATAGCAAATGAGTTTAATTATATTCCATGTTTATGCATTTTATAAGTTAAATTTCATTAGGATACTATACCTTTCAATTTTACTTCATGCAATCTTTTGCATCTTACCATCATGATGTTAACATATATCTTGCATGTTGTCATCAAAATTTATGAGACATTAATTAATTCAAAATGTCATGACATTTTGTCATCCATATGATATTAACATATCTTTAAAACTTTGTCACCATATCCTCAATAGGGATTAATAGCAAAATTGCATAGTGGACATAAATCTCCTTTTCTTTTTATCTTTGAGAAATTTTCTCAAACCTAACCTATGTCCAATAAATTAAGTTCATTAACTTAGTATCAACTATACTAACTAAAGGTAATTTCTACATGAAGCAAAATATAAATGTAAGAAAACAAGTAATTGATCATATGTCATGACTATTAAATAATATTAAGACTTTAATCATGTATTTAGTTACTCCCTCTATTTTATCTAAAATAATAGTCTCACTACTATTCGAAAAGATCACTCTAATCTCTTTAGTGACTAGGATCGCATTCAAATTTAGTTGATCTTGAGTCGCTCAACGAACCAACTAAACTTAAATTAGGTAGATAACATCCTTATTAATCACACCTCAAGTGATTCTTAGATTTGTTAGGAAATAATTCTTTGTCAAAATATATCTTATTTATTATTCCTAACCTTGCCCTTAAATTTATATGATCATGAATCATTTATGTAAATTATACAAATTTAGTTAAGTAGAACTCACTAATTTAAGATAAAATATATTTAGGTTAAAGAGGCTTTGGGTCATTCAACAAGCCTTACAATAGATATAATTCTGGTTTTATTTCTAAATAATGGAAGACAAAATTTACGTTCTTAATGTGTACTTAATATTTTAATGATGGATTTAATTTTATTCATCTTATCAAATACAAAATTGCATGTAAATGTTGTACATACATACATATATATATATATATATGTATGTATGTATAATATACATTTAAACAAATGAAATACCTATTTCAAATAAAATTTTTATTTATTTGAAATTTCATTTGATTTGAAAATAATTTAAAATTCAATTGAAAACTATATTCAATTATCTTTACTCTTATAATAAAATTAATTGAAAATTTTTATCAAAAATAATACTTCTTACTTATAATAATTTAGAAAACTCATTTTTCAAAATTTTAACAAGTAAGACATTATAATCCAATTAGAAAAATATTTATAATTTAATTATAAATTATTTTTTAGTTAGAAAACTATTTTCTAATATTAAAAAGAAAACTACTTTCAAAATTAAATAAAACGTTTTTAAATTTCATTAAAAAAATTCCTTTACATTATTTATTTAGAGATTAGTTTCTTAATTAATTAGAAAATCTTTCCTTAATAAATTAGAAAACTTTTTAAAAAAGTATTAACGAAAGCTAATTTTCTTAATTTATAAATTAAAATACCTTTTCAAATTTAAGAAAATACCTTTTCTAATAAATCAAATTGTAAACAAATATAATAATTATTATATAAATAAAAATAATTTATTTCATTTATTTCATTCAAATTGAAATAAATAAACCTTAATCAGGAACATCTTTCTTAATTACTTGAGAAGATAAATAATTAATTTAATTTATTTCTTTCAAATTGAAATAAATAAACTTTAATTTATTTCATTCAAATTTAAGGGGTATGGGAATAAATCAGTGGGAATGGAATGAATGGTAATGGTTGGTTGATTATTATGATTGATTGAATAGTTTTTTCATACCAAAGTTTTAGGTAATGGTCCATACCCTCCATATATGGGAGGAATGAGTTTGATTCCTACCAATACTAATTTTTTAATTTTTAATTAAATATTTTTAATTAAATATAATTAAAATGTAATTAATTAAAATATATTTAATTAAAATATAAAATATAATTAATTAATAACTTTAATTAATTAAGATAAAAG
>JANZLH020000023.1:2257660-2269457 GCA_026770325.2 Erythroxylum fimbriatum | reverse complement strand
TGATGATTGTATAAGTGATCCTTTGACTTGAGGTCATCAAAGTTATCTTGTATGGGGATTGCTATGTTTTGATACTACTTATGATCTATTTAATCATAGGTCATTTAATCGGTAGCTATTGAATGTAGCATGAACTATATGGAGATAATTGAGTGATCAAGATAGGATTTATCACCCTAAAGTAATTAGGGAGAATGTTTCGTTGTTCTCGATTAGTATTGATTCAAGAAATCTTTGACCAAGGTGAAATGATGCTTTGTAAATAGTTTACAAATGTCATTAATTAAATCGATAGCTAATGGTAGAGAATTAATACGATTAGACTCAAAATAGAGCAGACATTAATTTCATGCTTTATGTCTAATCGGAACATTGTATGATGAAAGGATTGAATTATACAGAAAAAATTATGCACGGAAAGGTTAGTCAAAACTACTTTGATATTCCTAAATATTTGGGTGGTCATGATGCGTTGCTAGATGCCAATCTTGATCTATGATTATAAATTGTTTAATCGGAGAATTAAAGATAAACTAAAAGGAGTTTTAATTTATCTAATGTTAATTATGAATTAAATTTGATTTTATAATCATTACCAACATATTTGGGAACTTAGTGGGCTCACATATAGAATGAGTTGAAGAGAGCAAAATTAATTTAATCAAGTTGGACTTGATTGCAAAGTTTGAGAAACATTATGATTAAGTATGAGATATTGAATAAATAAGGATCAATATGAGATATTGAATCTTATATTAGCATAATTGATATTTAATTAGAATTATTTGTTATTCTAATTAAAGTTTAATTTAAATTATAATAAATAGGTTTAAGCTCTATGGAGCTAGCACTTCTTGCTTAACCCTCTCTGTAAGAGTTATAGAGTTCTCTCAACCTGTTTTGTGGATACTGTTAGAGGCCGGATACTTGTGCGACTACGGTGGTTGAGACGGATCGGTTCGAGGGATATAACAAGATAAAGATTAAGCTTCAGAATAAGGTACGAATTAAATTTCTGTTTTATTATAATTTGTGTTAATTATTTTATAAATTTAAATAGATCTTGATTTTCAGGAAATTAAAAGTTACGAAAAAGTTTCGTAATTATTCCGCTGCGGTCAGGATTAGATCCCAAACCGGTTTCCTAACATTGTTCTTCTCCACAATTTGGAAGACATGTCGCCAGTAGACTTATGAAGCTGCCATCAGCCATGAAACTGCAATATCTTGTCTAGATGTGCCGCAAACCGCAGGAATTCCTTCTCCAACGTTTCAAACATGTTGCTGCCTCTTTGTTCCTCACTTCCGGTAGCCACTACGTCGGCTACAACCCAGATGAACCTGAGTGATAGCAACAACTTCCTGCAACTTTTAGCGACCACCCAATGCCGTTAGCTATGATTTTGTCTCTCATGTAGCTCACCGTCGACAGCTCCTCCAATGGCAGCTACCAACCCCATCTCATGGACCTTAAGAAAAACACGCCTCCTTATTACACCATAATCGTCGGTAACTCACACAACAAATCAATAACACAACAACAAAAGCGCACGATTTCTTTTGTTTTTGGTTTGAAGTTCTTTAAGTCACTACTAAGAAGTGGCCATAGTAGGAGCTATGGGTTTCAAAAATCTAAATTTGAGCTGGTCATTTACAGCACAAGTGAGGCTTATTGTTAATTACTAAATTATGGGTTTTTCAATGTATTGGATGTCTTATGCTTAATAAAACTAATTTCATTTATTTTTTCACACTTAAACAATTTTTTAATCATATTGATAATTTAACTTCAAATTGAATGTAGGGTTTTAAAACTTCCAATATGAACTTTTTATATTAAAATTAATAAGATATAAATATGATTTTTAGAGTTTATGATTTCAACTTCAAAATTCAAGGTAACAAGAATCAAATAATTTAAAGTTGACTATGATATCGCTGTTAGAAAATTGGGCTGGGATCTAATCATGTGCATAACAAAATAATTACAAAATCTATTTCATATGATTTTTTAAAAGTCGTGATCATTTAAAATTCTGTCACATTATTAACAAACAAAACATATAAAGTATGAATAATAATTTGTATTTTATTACGAAGCTTAACATTTTTCCTTATCGTTTTTCTCGAACTGTTCTTAAAATCAGTTTATCTCAATCACTGTAGCTACATAAGTATCCGACCTCTAATAATATTTACAGAACATATTTAGAGAACTCTACAACTGTTGTAGAGAAGATTAAGTAAGTAGTGCTAGTTCTCTTAGAACTTAAACTTATTTATAATAAGTTTTGGACATTTTAAGAAATTTAATTGAAATAAAATTCTAATTCAATTAAAATTTAAATATAGTACAATTAATTACAATTAAATACCAATTTTTTCCAAATAAGATCTAATATCTCATATTGATCATTATTTACTAAATATATCATATTTAATCATAAAGTTTCTCAAACTTTACAATCAAGTCTAACTTATTAAAATATTTTTTCTCTCTTCAACTAGTTTTTTATATGTGACCTATTAGGTTCCCAATATTAACAATGGATATAAATTATAATCCTAAATATTTAGGATGAGATAAATTAAACTTTCTAATTAAATAATTTATATGCATAGACCATGCGTGGTATATAACAATGCATTATGAATACCCAAATATTTAGAAATGTTAAAGTAATTCTGACTAATCTTTTTGTACATGATTTTTTCGTATAGTTTTAATCACTTTCATCACAAAATATTCCGATTAGATATAGAATATGAAAGTAATATTTACTCTATTCGAGTCCAATTATGTCAGTTCTCTATTATTAGTAATTGATTCAATTAATGTCATTTATAAACCAGTCTATAAAGTGTCATTCTATTTTGGCCAAGATTTTTTAAAATAAATACTAATCGAGAATAACAGAATATTCACCCATTACTTAAGATAATGAATCCTATATTGATCACTCAACTACCTCCATATAACTTATTCTATATCCAATAAGTATTGACTGAGCTATCATTGACTAAAATATGTTATAAATAGTATCAAAACATAATAATCCTTATATAAGATGCTTTAATAATCTCATATCAAATGATTACTTATATAATTATCACAATGAAAATTTTCATAAACAAGTAATGTTTTAAAAGGATTTATAATATTTGGTCAATCAAGTGAACTTATTTTCTAATAAATATCCACACGTTTGTTTAAGTATCTTTATATTTTAGTATATAAAATCAACTACTTATTTCATAAAGAAGAAATATATCGTATGTCATTCTTTTTACACTTTGTTAATATCTTGTCTCAATAGACCACTAATTAAAAAACAATTTAAGGATAATATATAAATATAATATGAATATTGGTTCAGCTGGATTCTGCTGAGGTTGAACATCTTTGTTGTGATCCATGGTGTATGTGATTCTGGCTGTGGGATACCTGCAAAACAGATAACGGCGGGCCAGGAATTATTTCCCAGGAGGCCCCTCCGACGCTCAAGTCAATATTTTTGTGAGGAAATTATTCGCAGAGGACAGAGAAAACGCTAGGGTTATATTGTTGTACCTGTATCATGGTAGAATAGTACCTTTTATATGCCGTGGATGCTAGGTTTACGTAGGTCTTTGTGTTTGCATGGGAGTCTAACTCCTGATGGGCCGAACGGGCCGTGGACGTGTGAAGATGGGCCTGGGACTAGCACAGCCGACCCGACCAAATATCATAATTATATTCTCATTATCATTTCAATTGTAATTTATATTTATGTCATAGTACTTTATCATGTACATCTAAATATCTAAATATGAATAAAAAAGCAGCCTTACTATTCACTCCGTTGTACATCTAAATATCTAAATATGAATAAAAAACAGCCTTACTATTCACTCCGATGCTCCCTTTTTGTTAAAACGTTACCGTCCTTTTTGGTAGTACTGAACTTTCCTCTTAAATAGTACTATAAAGTTCGTGCTTATTTTTACAAATGTTTTGAAAACTTTTCATTATCAATTATTCGCCAACAATTAAATTTAAAAGTTAACTTTGAATTAAATACAATTAAAATATTTTAAAATTTTGATTATTATTAAGAAAACTCTTTTAGCTATTCTTTCTTGGTTTAATACTACTTCCACTAACAAGATTTCGGTCGTTACTCATTTCCCACTCCTGCTATCTACTACTGTTTACTTTATATGGACTGAACGAAATTAACAAGCCTTCAAAGATGAAGCCAAGGATGTGGGGAGTATGTATCTCGAAGTGATCTTCTAAGTTAGGGAACTTCTCAGCTCAAACACAGAGAGGAGGCCGTGATTATATTATTTATTATTCGTCACTAACTTTTTTGCAGGTTGACCAATCAGAATATTCTTTGGCCAATAGCATGTGAGTCCCCATCGAAAGATCGGACAGGAGTTAGTTGGCTAACCAACTTCCTAAGTTGGCAATCCAACTTCCTACAGGCTCTAAAGTGACAAAGAGGACCGGGTCTGTATATTTATTGTTACAAAGACACTGATGGAATTGGTAGGACTGATCCTTTTAAGCACAACAAAGAAAACTTGCAAGGATTACTCTCCTCCTATAGTGGCATCACCTACGAGGTAACACAATTCATGTTCCTCTGCATAAGCCGATGGAAGGTCCAATCTTAGCAAGGAAAGTTGAAGTTCAAATTTTGAGTTTGAGAAATTGTTTAGCTGAGGAAAACATATTCTGATTATTGCTTCTTTTGTATGGCGTTGGTTAGAGTAAAGGTGATCTGTTTTGTTATTAGTGGAGGTAGACAAGTAACTTCCAAAAGTTTTAGTTGCTAGCTCCCTTGAGTTTCACATGCTTCGGATAGGATTGTGGTATAACTTCTTATAATATAGCTGTTTGTGTTTTCAGAGGCACTAGTTGAGTGAACTCTATTTGTACATATCTTTGGTTTTTTTATAAATTCTTCTCAATTATCAAAAAAATAGAAAACTCAGAGAAACGTCATTCATGACCATAAACTTATATTTTATAATAAATTAATATTTAAATATTTAACTGACATAAAATTTTCCCCAGCAACAATATTTAGCCAAAAATTACAAGAAATTCTGAATCTCAAACATTAAAATACTAAATTTGAATCAAAACTGAGAAAACAAATACAAAACGGTCAAGGAATCTGCCGATACCTAAAGCATACTTAACCTTCACCTTCACCTTCACCTGCACCTCCACACCCCATTCCATTTTGTTTTCATAGACAAGACTCTTGTCCTTTTGTTGCTTTTGGACAAAGAATGAGATTCTCTTAATAATTATCACCAAAAAAAAAATCAAGTAAATGCATTAGCCAAGTCTCCATACCAACTATTTCTAATAATTACATGAAAAACAATAAAAAGTCTTGGTTCCATGCCCGCTTTGCTTTACACTGCAAATCAAGAGATCTTTTGCTCTGTTACATCTGCAGAAGGTCCTGGACTATTTCAGACATGGCTGGCCTAAACTCTGGATCCCACTGCACATCCAACAATGGATTCAGGTGATTAGCCCTTTGGTCAATCATTGCAAATTCAGAATGGGAAGAATGTTTGCCTAATTAAAGGCTTAAGTGCTGGTGGAAACTAGAAGTTGGTAAGAACATCTGGGACTTTTCAAACAAGACTTTACGTACTCACCTGGAGACATCTAGCAATTGTATCCGCCAAACGAGATAAAGACTTGACAGGAAATCGTCCTCCTAGAGAAGGGTCAACCATTCCACATAACGCATCTATATCATGAAGCTGAGGAATCACCCATCTAACCAGATGCTGCTCTCCTCGAGGCCGGGACCTAGAAACATTTTCCAATGAAAGCACAATAGATGATATGTTAGTTCAGTTTCATTAAACCACGAAGGTGGCTCTGGAAGCGAGCTTAGACTTTCCTTTCAGGGGATCACTGACCTGTCATATGTCTTCCTTTCAGTTAGGAGTTCTAGCATCACAACCCCAAAGCTATAGACATCACTCTTGGAAGTACAGCTTCCTGATTCACACTCTGGAGCACTATAGCCATAAGAACTGAGTTGGTGTCCAGTTAACTGAAAACAGAATCAATAGAGCTAATCATCACAAAAGCAAACAGATAGACAGGGAGCATAACTATTTTTCAAACCAGATATAGGTAAATGCAAATTTTTTCCTTTCAGAAAGGCACTTGCTTAAATTCTAGTAAGCTACATAGATCGAATTTAAAAAGAAGCAAATGCTCAGCCAAAACTAAGACATTAAACTGTAACATTACCTCGGATGCAGAGCTACATGCTCTTGGAGGAAAACAACAGTCAGATACATGCGCTACAAGCTCTTCATCAAGGAGAATATTTGTGGCTTTAAAATTCTGATGTACAATAGGCGGTTTACAAACCTCATGCAGATGCCTATAAATAAAGAGAAGACAAAGTGACAGGTAAACTCATTCACTTGCAAGCCTTGATTGAGAAAATGTCAGATCTCTAATGATGCAACCAAGACAGCTGATAATCAACAGCAATGAGCAATCATCCATACGAAGTTCTTAGGTTTAAAAAGGTGGTGGCTCGACTTACTGTAGGGCTCTTGCTGCTCCTAGTGCCAACTGTATGCGTGTACTCCATGAAAGGTTCTTATGGACCTCATCATCTACATGCAGTGCATCATAAAGTGTCCCATTTTTGTAATATTCAGAGACAAGTAGATGCTGACCATGCTCGTTACAGTAACCAACAAGATCCACAATGTTGGCATGTTGAATTTTTGAGATATTAGAAACAAGTTCGAGGAATTTTTCATCAGTCAATTCCCAAGCTGTACTTCTTAGTTTCTTTACTGCAAGTAACTAAAAAAAATGATGAAACAGAGAAATCAATCTACATAAACCTAGCATCAAGAGAAAAGTAATCATGTGCAAGGTGAAATATCATTTAAAAGGCCCGCTTGCATGAATTGAGAGACACCTGAACGTTTACAATTTTGACACAATACTAGCCAGAAATATAGTTATATGGAACAAGAGGACAGATTGTGAGATATAGTACATGTTATGATACAAGTCTTGCTTCAAAGAAATGTATTCAAATAGAATTCCGTAAACAATTAAAACCAATATACACTCAATATTCAAGATAGGAGAAAGAACCAAGATTGACAGCAAATTCATCTTTAGGCTCTATCATATTACACACATTATATGATAACTAATAATTTCAACCATGTCAAATAGAAAATTTACCTTTCCACCAGGAATCACAGCCTCATAAACACTCCCAAAGTTACCTTCCGCAATAAAATTCTCTTCTGAAAAACTATTAGTACATTGCTGAAGTGTTGCAACAGTAAATGACTTCAGACCTATAGTATTCATGTGAAGCTGTTTGGGCACACTTGAATTTACGGTGACCTTGTCAATTGGAAGCCTTTGGATATGTGCATGTGGTTGCTGCACTTGCATATGATGCAGATCTACTCCAGTCATGTCTATCTTGTGATCTGTATTATCTCTTGAATAAGCACTCATTCCCTTCACATCTATCTCACATTCAACTGGATTTATTCCCTGTCCTCCCTTATCTAATTCACCACTTGACGGTGTTGGAACTGCTCAAAAGGGTTATTTCTCAAGTAAAATTTTAAAAAAAGAAAAGAAAAGTCATATACAAAGTTTTTCAGTTACAAAAAGGAAATACTGAGTCACCTTTCTTGCTTTGGTTGTAGCATTGTAGAGAAGAATTATCATTAAAACTATTTGCTTGGCCCTTATATACCCCTGAATCATGCCTCTTAGCATATTCAATGACCTTTTTCTTTTTAAAGAATATCATTGACAGAACACAAATCCCTAATGCAATAATTGTAACTCCGCCAGCAAGAATACTCCACTTGAACCTTATATTTGATCTTGCTGAATTTGTAGGGTGGAAGATAGGGGGTATACTTGCAGGAGATTGGTCAGGCATTGGAGGAGACGCAATTGGAGGAGATGCAACTGGAGGAGAAGCAAGTGGAGGAGGAGAATAAATGATGGTTGTGTTGAATGGATTTCCATCTTTTCTGTAAATCAGACGTTGGTGTTACCATAGGGAAATACAAAAATTATACTAACATACAAACCTAGAACCTCAGAAATCCAAATGGTTCATAACATTGGAAAATTTTCGTAAAATGACAGTAATGAAGGCCAACTGCATTTAAAACTATGTTATGGGCTTATTAAATCCTGTTTATTTCAAGAGAATACTTTAATCGCCAAGAAATTCAAGGGCATCTATCACTAATTTAATGGATTCATATCAACCAAAAAAGCCTTATACAAAATCAGTATTATTGCTTACCTAAAATTTGGAATTGTCAGCAGCTTTGCAGGGATGGGCCCAGAAAACAGATTGTTCTGCACATTCCTATGAAGTGAAAATGGATAATCACGAAACAACCAAAGCATATTATATGAAAAAGGTGTTAACAAAGAAGTAATGTTGAAGAAAAAGAAAAGGTTATAAGGCAATACAGATCCTGAAGGGGTAGATCCTGTAAAACATGAAGGGTCCCAGTAAGCTGATTGTTCTGCAACTGCCTGCAACCCCAAATCACATGTAAGTTAGAGAAGCATCACAACCACAATAAAATGATTGCAAGAATGTAGTAGAGATGCTCACAATGAGTTCAGAGATGACAAATTTCCCATTGACAGAGGCAGCTCACCATTCAGAGAGTTACCAGACAGATCCCTTTTCATAAGATGGGGTCATTAGAAAATGCAGACTACAATAGATTCAGTGGATAGAGTGTAGTTAACTTGAGGTGCATACAAGGTTGTTAAAGTCGTCAATTGTTGAAAGGCATCTGGTATGACTCCACTCAGAAGATTATTGCTCACTGAACTGGGGAAATTAAACCAATATTTCAGTCCAGAAATGAAAATGGAAGAAAATAAAACAACTTAAGTCTGACAAAACTATAACCACTTCTAATTTAAACTTACAAGTAAGATAACTGACTTAAGGATGATAAGCTATCTGGGATCCTTCCATTCAACTTATTAGAACCAAGAGATCTGAAAATGGGGAAAGTAAAAGCATTTAAGGTTCCATAAAAAGGGAACAAAAAAAAAAGAAAAAGAAGTAAATTTATTAAGATAAATTATGTATCCAACCACAGGTGAAGCACACATACAGATTTTGCAAAGTGGGCGGCAAATTGTCCGGAATACTCCCACCAATGTGATTGTTGCTGAGATCTCTGCCTTGAAAAAATGGCAAAAATTACAGCATAGCCCATGCATAAAACCACACAGAAACTTCCATTGCCTCAAAAATTCAGATCTTTCCCAAGGCCGAGATAAAACTCGTTAATACCAAAACTATGACAACCTTGATGGCTAATTAAAAACACTTGTAGTACCAAACATATTAATATTAAACATGCAATGTAGTAAAATGCATGTTCTACCTACCAATAAATCATACCGATGCACTGCTACAAAGCTCATAGTTATTGAAATAATTACAATTACATACATTTGTAGAATAGAATTGAAGAGCGGTAAGCTCTCTGCCACAGTTCCCCCCAAATTCAAGCCATTTAAGTTTCTGCATAGTCGAGACCTTTCATAAGAAAGTATTTGAACGAAACCAAACATATAAAAGTACAGAATGAAGCCAAAACATACAAATTCGTTATGTTGGAGAGGACACAGCCAACGCCTTGCCAATTATCGCCGCACGGGTCTCCCCCAACGGGCACCCACCCCGTTAAAATCGGGAGATTCAGATAATACCACAAGCTATTTAGTGCCTCAACTGGGAATATTTTAGTAGAACACTTTAGTTTCATCAATATGGGCATTGGAATTACCTCAAAACGAAAACCAATCTGAAATATCCTCCAAAAGATATTTTAAATCACAGTAATCAAAACACAGCATAGTACTACACAAAGACAATACCAACAGGAGCAGGACAAAAATATATCTTAAACCTTATATCAGAAACCAAAAAAAGAAGGTTTTACCATCACTAGGGTCAGTAAAAGCAAGCGAAAACGAAGCCGTGAAAGCCACCACTACAGCCGCCACCGCGGCAACCAACCTTACACAGTTCATTTTCCAATTTTTAACTTCCAAAGATCGAAACTTTCGTCGTTTTCGTCTGCTTATTGTGAATATTTTCTCGTATAACAAGCAAAAGCCAAATGCTTTGGTGTAATATGCAGAAGGCCAGAGAAAAGGCAAATACAGAGTGATTCTCCAAGACTACACGGAAATATATGGGAAGTGCATCAAGCTATCAAAAGTTTTTGAATTGAGAATATGGATCAGGTAAGGAAACTAATTATATACGACGACAGACCAAGTGTGGCTTTCAAGTGTGCTGGATAAATTTAAAAGCTCACAAAGCTAACGGGTACTACAATTATTTATTAACGAAAAAAGAAATTGGTGGGCAGTGTGGAAAAGTGACTGCTCTGTTTTGGGAGGACTTCAAGATCACGTCTTTTTGAGCTTTAATGATTCTTCTTGTAGTATTTTTTTAAAAAATATTTTAGTTCTCGTTAACCTTAGATTCACTAATAGAATAGAGTTCTTAAGATATAAATAACTAAATGTTCCAACAAATTTATTTTTTCAATTTTTTATATCACCCAAAAACATATTAAAATGTTATTGGCAGTCTAAACTTGAAGGTATGAAGCTCAAACATGTTCCCATTTGGATTAAACTTTATAGTCTTCCACTAGAATATTTTACTACCATTGGTCACAGGTAGCTCAATTGGCAGAGCTCTGTGTCATACAACCATCATGAAGTGGGTGACATTCACCAGGATTTTCATTGATCTTGACATAAACTCAGAGGTTTATGAAACATTAAACATTGTGAGATTTAATGGCAATTATGAGCTTATGGAAGATGAAATAAAGGGAAATTATTAGTGGAAACCTTTAGTTCAAAGGAATTATAAGGAATGAAAGGAAACTAGTAAAAGATTCTAAACTGGTTTATTGAAATAATTACTCAACAACTCTTCTCCTTCGAGCCTTTATACAAAATCAAAGGAATCCACCCCTTAAGTGATGAGTGAAGAAGCACCATTGAATCTCAAACAATAGGATTCTTTACCAAATCACTTACTTACCAAATCACTTATTTACTTTAGCCTTACTTAGGCTACAGTAGCTTTTCCAAAAAGGTCTGATATAGTTAGTACTGGCTGAATTTGTTGAAAATGGGTTCCTCTTCACACGGAGGGACGCTATATTTGATCAGATATTGCGGCACCGATTTTGAAGCCGCATCAGTTGAAAGAAATGTAAGAAGATTGCCATCACGTGGTGGAGTGCCTATATAAGACACTCCCCACGTCATACCAACTGCACAACAAAATACATAAGGAAAACCCGAGCAAATCAAGTGCTCTGAAGTTAGGAAATATATTCCTAAAGAGTTAGTGAGCGACAAAATAGTGAGGTTAGTATTTTTAGGTTGAGAAACACCTTGTGAGTTACTATTTTGGTTTTATCTCTGTATACCTACTATTTGTAATAGTGGAAGAATTATTCTGAATTTTGTCTGTGGACGTAGTCCAAAATTAAGAGTAAACCACGTTAAAAACTTTATGTTTACTTTGCTCATTTTATTTTTTCTTTTCACAAAATACACCTGCTGCACTTAACAAGTGGTATTAGAGCTTGTTTTCATTTGAGGTATTTTTTATTAAAAAAAACACATCACGGGGAAGACAAAATTACAATGAATTTTTTGGCGTGATCCGTGCGAAAAGTTGACGTAAAA
>JANZLH020000023.1:2101843-2118702 GCA_026770325.2 Erythroxylum fimbriatum | reverse complement strand
ACGTTTTAAAAAACGTAGCGAAAACATGGCTCTTTTTGTGACGTTTTTTAAACGTCGCGAAAAGACTGAACAATTCGGGACGTTTTTTTTTAAAACGTCGCGAATTATATATATTTGTTGTAGTGACGTTGACCTCAAAATTCTTAAGCTTCTCATCACTTTGTAAAGTTTCCGCACAAATGTCTATTGGGTACACCTTGGGTTGATACGGCTGCTCCTATTTGCTTTACGATTCTAGGCGATTAAGCCTTATTTCCATCTGACCCATTAGGTGTTCCATCCACTGTTGGCTTGCTTTTATCTCTTGTCAAAATTCTTGCAACTGCTGCTGTGCATCCTTCTGAAATTGCAAAGTGTTAATAGCTAGATTCTTAACAAGTTCTTCTAAAGATGCACCTGAATCGTGATGGCACTCCGAATCTTGGGCATTAGATCATGTGTTTTTTGAAAATCGCCCTCCATCCTTCTAGAATTATAAAGTATTCTGCTGCATTTGCAAAGTATTAGCTTTTAAAATATTATTCAACTCTTCCAAAGATGGACAAGAGTCGTGATAAAAAGCTTCTGGTCTGTACGAGAATTGTTGTGCGTCCTACGAACTATTATGGAAGTAATTCTGGTGATTATCCCATCCATAACAAAAGTTAGGTTGATTAGTCCAAACATTATTATAGGATTGAGAATATGAATTATAAAAGAAATTACTTCCGTCCATATTGAAATTTTTTTCAAACACAAAATAAAAAATGAAATGGACACCAAATAATAAAAAAGAAATTAACTACGAACAAATATATGCAAAACACCAATTAAATGACAAACAAAAACTAAAACACCACACTCTCTAGCAACAGCGCAAAAATTGACCGCGCGTCGTTATGCTAGCCAAAATAAAATAACTAGACCTATTACTATAGCAGTGGTGAGTCTAGGTCGATCCCACAGAGAGTGTGTGTAAAGTTTATGAAATAAAATTAACTAGTGTTTAGGTTTAACAGGGGGTTTTGGATTTTGAAATAAGAAAATAAAATGAAACTAACTAATAAAATCAAATTAAAGAAAACATGCAAAAAATGATAAAAGTGGGGAATTCGGTAGGGACCCAGTTCTTTGGTTCAATCTCAGCCTATACCCTAACTAAGCATATTTCATTAATTTATTGTTCTTTAACCTCTCCTAGCAACTATTAATCGTGGGTTAATAATTAACCTGAGTTTTCCCTTAGGTTTTGTTTAATCAAGATATGATCGTTAATTAAACCTAACCACTGAATAACCTAGGATACGATCTCTAGATTTAATTAGGCAGTAGCATTACAAATTAGGAAAACTGATTAATCAAGGCAATAATCACATACAATACGTCATTTAACTTAGGTCATGTTATCCCAAATGATTACGAATCATTAGTCGCTACACATGAATTTCAACATAACAATTACGAATTATATCAAAATCCTAACAATGGGTTTGCAATTAACGATTCAATAAATACATTAAAATCATCATCTCATAATACCCAATGAGTTCATACACAAATAATCGAACAATAACAAAAATCTGATTATCCATACACAAAACCCAAATCAATTAACATAGGATAACACAATCAATTCCTAATGAGAGAAAGAAATAACAAAACAATAAAGAATACTTAACCTAGGTCGTCAGTGTCGATGTCGCCTCTGAACTGACGACGAGACATCTAGCCTTTCATGAATTTTTCCCAGAAAAATATTTCAGCCCCTATTAATAACCCTACTGATAACCCTTGTCACTATGCCTCCACTTCTTCTCACACAGCACCTCCACTGTAGCTTGATTTGACAATTAAGGTTTAATGGACCATACTACTGTTCAATGCCCTCTGTCACACAGCTCTCATAGTTTCTCCTTGCAAGCTCTAGCCTTCTGTTCATGCCAGTAGCTCCTTGTTCTCCAACCTGCCAAGCCAAAGCTACAGTCGCCCCCTGTTAGCTTCAAGCCCACAACTGCTCGCCCAACTGTTGCTGCCTTGTTGTTCCTTTATTTTGCGTTTGTCATAAAATGCACACACGTTGCGCACAGTGCAATGTTTTCTGCATTGTGCGCAGCGTTTTGCTTAAAATGCACACCGCAGTCCCCGAATGCCTTGCACTGCATTTTGGCTATACATTTGCGTTTTCTTCCTTGCTGTTGTCGTTTTATGTTGTTATTTACTTATTCTTTTTATTACAATTTTCTTGTCTTTTATTTATTTATTTTTCTTCTTCCTCTATGAAGATAAGCAAAAATAAATATTTGGAAAATGACCCAAATGCAGCACTTTCAACTCACTTTAATTTATTTGCTCCTAAATTGTACCTAAAATCATATATGAATTAAAGTGAGTATCTTAAGCATCTTTGTATCATTAATAGCTAAATGTAAATAATTAAATGCATCAACAATTAAACACATATCAACATACAAAAGATGGAGAGCGAATAAGGTTGATAAGGGAAGCACACACTTCACAAGTAGCTGGACATTTTGGTGAAACAAAACCTATTGAATTTACAACGATATATTTATTGGCCAAGAACGCGAGAAGATGTTGCGTGTTTTGTACGAGGTTGTGGATTATGTAGTGTATCCAAACCTGCCAATAGAAAGTTGGGTCTATATACTCCTCTTCCAATTCGTACTTGACCTTAGGAAAGCATCTCAATGGACTTCCTAGGTGGTCTTCCCAAGACTCGACAAGGCAATAATTACTTATATGTTATCATTGATAGATTTTCAAAGATGGTTGTGCTCATCCCTTGCAAAAAGACTATCATAGGAGTAGAGGTTGTAAATTTATTTTTTGAAAATGTGTGGAAATTTTTCGAGTTGCCTAACTCAATTATTTCTGATCGTGATAGCAGATTTTTAAGTAAGTTCTGGTGTACTTTATGGGAATTAATGGACACCAAATTGAAATGGAGCACCGCTTTCCATCCGCAGACTGACGGACAAACAGAAGTAGTTAATTGGACGCTGGTTCATCTTCTACGTGGCTTCAATCTCAAACATCCGAAGACATGGGGTGAGAGTATACCATTTATGCAATTTTCCATTAACCATACAATCCATGGGTCAACAAATAAAGCTCCTGCAGAGATTTGCCTTGGGTTCTTGCCACAAACTCCATTTGATATGGAATTCTCTGATCATATGATTGTGCAAGATACCAAAAATGAAGATGGAGTAGCAAAAGCTCAACTATTCATCGAGCACATTCGACATGTTCATCAAGAAGTGGAAAAAGAACTATTAAAGTCATAGCAAAAATATAAGGCATGATATGATCAGCATCGGGTTGAAGGAAAATTCGAGGTGGGCGACCTTGTTTGGCTTCATCTGGATAAGGAGAGATTGAGGGGTGAAGGCAAGAAGATAAAACCCATTCGGAATGGTCCTTTTCGAATTTTGTTAATGGACATTTTATATTTTGATTTTAGATACATAAACTGCTAAACTCTTATCCATTTAATGTTTAAATTGCACTAATTAAGAGTTATTTGTTTTAATTATAGGCACATATTAAACTTGGGACCTTTAAAAGCCTAAAGTAAGAAAAGCTCTCAAAAGAAGCAAGGACTAAAAACGTTAACATTTTGGACATTAACGTGTTGGCAAGGCAGAAAAAGGAGGGGATTTTTCCATAAATGAGATTAAAAACGTGAAGAAGTGTGGGGTGGACATTTAATACATAAAAAACAAAAGAAGTTAGCTTGTAGTGGAAAGAGTGGTGTGCATGAATAAGGAGCACAGCTGGGAGACATTTCAACACGAAGAAGAGAAAAGAAAGCAGCTACACAGGAGTAGAAAAATAGAAAGAGCTCCGCGTGAAAGGTGACAAAAACTTTCCTAAAATCACGTAAATAGCAGCAGTTGGTGGCGGCAGGAAGAGAGAAAAAGAAGAGCATGCGTTGCATAAACAAGATGCATGAATAAGGTGGACCAAGAGCTTTATTTGTCACATCAACAAGGAGAGCAAAATGGAGACTGGCGGCGGTAATCAAGGAATGAAGGGATGGTGATGAAGACTAGAGAAGGAACGTGCATGAATTAAATGGCAAGAAGGTGGACCTTCAATCTTATTAGTCACATAGATGAATAGGAAGGAAAGGATAGTAGCGTGATAGAAGAAGACAAAAGCAAGATAAGAGTTGCAGTGTTGTGACAAATTTGAATGGGTGGACCACCAATCTTATTCGTCACATCAATAAAATAGAAAAAAAGAGCAGCTGCGGCACAATCAAAGGAAAAAGTATCTGCGGCACGACAAAGGAAACAGTGTTGGAGGCATGAAAATATAGGGACCAAGAGAGCAAAAAATTATTCAATAGATAGAACAAGAAGCAACTGGTGGTAAGGAAGGAAGCAGCTAGGGGTGGTGCAAAGAGAACAACGTTGTAGCCCCCACAACAACCTATACTCTCCACCCACACATGAAGTAGCTGGTGGCAAGAGCACGTTGAAGTAGCTGGCAACAGAAAGGGCTGTGCATGAATGAGAGTGTTGGAATTTATTAAATATAGAGAGACAAAGTTGGCAGCTGCATTAAAAGAGGAGAGTAGCGTTACAGTGAAACAAGAGCAGGAGCTAGTAGTGGAGAAGGGACGTACATGAACAGGAGTGGACGCAACTAATTATTTATCACGTTATCCTTCATGCAACAACACAGCAACACAACCCTCCTTCAATATAAGCAATCTCCATTCATGCAAGCAACCAAAAACACAGCTATTTGGCCAAAGCTTTCCATCCCAACAGCTACTAAGATTTAATTTATCTTTATTCCTTATTTGTTTAAATTTTTGTGAATTTAAACAATGAAATTATATATTATGACCATGATTTGTGTTACATTGATGAATATGTGTAAGAAAGTTTTTTTCAGTTAAGGTTAAGATTGATATTAGATCAGGATAATTTTTGTAGTATTGATTTTTGCTTGATTGAAAGCATATTTAGTCATAAATTAGCTTGATCACCTAGATTAAGGCCTTAGATGATTGAATGCCACAACCAATGGGATTTAATTTATCAAAAAATTAATTAAGCAACATACTTTAGACTAAAGTGTAGATCAACTTTAAGATCTTGTGTGAGGATACCTAGGATTAACGAGCTTAATTTTAGGCTTCTATTCTTGAATGCCTTTTATTCCAAATTATTTATAAACCAAGTAGGTAACTCGGATTTAGAAGAGAAGGAAATTCCTATGAACATTGGGTTTGACTTGCTTAAGTGAAGTAATTCCTAAATCAATCCACCGTTACAAGTTTTAGTTTCTAATCCAATTAAAATCCGATACCTTAACCAATTTCTATCAGTTGATTAAGTCCATTCGTTTTTAATTCATACTTTGTATCTTGCACATTTCCTTTATTCACTTCTTTTATTTTATTTTCAAATCAATCAATTCTTGATCGTCTGAGTAATTTTGCATCTTTTAATTTAATTGTCTTGCGCATTGAAATCCCTTGGGTACAATATTCAGTTTTTACTGTTTTATATTACTTGTCGACGGGGTATGCTTGCCTCTAGTTGGTCTAGATATAATTTAATTTATATTGCTTGTTTAGACCATAACAAGTTTTACAAAAAAATAGGCAATAATGCTTGTCAACTTGAGTTGTTAGCTTACATGCAGATATACTCTATTATGAATGCAGATAAATTAAAACTGTTTGAACCATCCATGCTTGATGAAGAATCCACTATCACCTTACCTGCCATCGAGGATCTTTGTATCAACAAAGAGTTTGTTCTTCTAGAAGACACTCTTTTAGAGAGAAAAACAACCAACACCAGAAAAGGAGCTCGTGAAGTATTCCAGATCGGTTTGAAGGGTCACCATCCTAGATCAGCCAAATGGTTTGCTAAGGAGACTGCACAATCCTAATTTCCTCATCTGTAATTTTAGAGCACTAATAGGAGTTGGTTCCTTCCAGAAAAGGATAGCAATGATCATGGATGATATGTTGGGTTTTAGTGGAGGCTGGGTTTGATAGTTAATGGGCTCTTATTGTAATTAAAGGTACAAAGTCTTGAATAATATTTTCTTTTGTCAAGAACACAGCCACGAAATTGCAGTTTCTCCATCATCAAATCTTCAACAACTTTATATCAAGTGAACAAGTCAAGTAGCACCAACGGCAAGCAAGATTTCTAGGATTTTTGTTATGAACAAATCACATAACAGCAGTGCGTGTTGTCTATAAATAAGTTTGTCTTTGTTTTGTTTAAAGGAGGGAGAAAATAAGAAATTATTTTCCATATTCTTGTTTCTTTGTAATTCCATTCTATTGCAGCATTAAAATCAACTTATTTGTTTCATATTTCTTATATCTTCAGATGATTTAGAATATGTGGATTCCCTTTTGGATTTTGAATATATAGAATTGGCAGTAGATCAGTGGGCAAGACTTTCATTAGTTCTCTTATCCAATTTTGGTTGCATTTTAGTTTATGATTTCTTTTAGCAAATATCCTTGCACTTGTACCTAGTCAAATTGAAAAAACCTAAGCCCTTGAAGTGTGAAAACTAAATAACCTAAGCCCTTAAATAACCTAGTTAAGGGTGTTTGACATAATTACTAGGTGAATTGCACTTAAGTTGTTTTGAACTTCTCTAAACTAATGTTGTCCAGCACTATGAAGGGGGCTAGACAAGGCTTAAAGTCTTAGAAATGGAGCATTTTGATAGTGTCTGAGATGTTAGAATTTTGGAAAACTTTCTATGGGGTATAAAGCAATATTTTCCTATGATAAGGGTGTCAAAAGTAGACAAAGTAATGTTAGCTAGTATATATTTTGTAGGTGATGCCAAGTTATGGTAATAAGCTAAGATCGATGATGATCTAAATGTAGGATTTTCATAAATTTGGACATAGGAGATGCTAGTGCAAGAATTAAAAGAGCATTTCTTACCTTGCAATATCTCATAGGTAGTGCAAGAAGCCTCATAGAATTTACTACATGAAGAACATTCTTAAATTATGTCAAGACATTTAGCTTTTTAATGTTGCATATTTGTAACATGTCGGAAGAAGACAAACTATCCAACTTTTTGTTAGGACTCCAATCTTGGGTACAAATTGAATTGTTGAGGTAAGATGTCTAAGACCCTGTAGTTTCATTACTATTGCAGATTGATTGATATATTTACTATCAAACAAAGACAACAAAAACTTCTAATAATGGTGGAAATTAAATAGCAAGTTTGTTAAAGAGAATTTCGTTAGGTAGAATGAGAAATGTAAGCAAGATCAATCCTTTTGAAATTTTGTTCAATAAAAGATTACTTGTTTCATATGTAGCGGACTATACTATGCAAGGGAATCCAAGGAAAACAAAATTAAGCATATTGATAGTTGAAGAGGAGGACAATAGTGAAGTAGTAATTATCAATCCATTGATAATGGAAGAGGCACCTAGGAGAAAACTTTTGGGTTGATGGCTACACATTAAAGGGAGTTAGGACAAAGGTCATACACACTTCCTTCGATGGTGAGGAGGGGTTGCAGATGGACTTGTATAGTCTCATTCATGCTTATTCCATTGTTAGCACAATAGTTACTATTCGAAGGGATTCAAAATTGGTAGTAGGGGTTGCCACCACAAAATTTCAACAAAGTTACATGCATTAGAGTATCATTTTGGTATATATTTACTCAACATGTTGTGTTAGCCTTTTGTAAAGAAAAAAGAGATGGATTGGCCAACTTATGGAGCAACTTGCTAAGGTCAAACATGTTGGACATATTCGGTTTAATTGTTATTGATGAGGACAATAGTTTTTTTAGTGAGGGAGGTTTGTGAGACCCCTTTTTTGGTGTTCGATTAATACACACATTGCACAACTTTGACAACATAATAATGGCATTTTTAACAAAGAATTGAAGCAACATAACTATCTAAGATATTGGCAAAGGCACCAAAAAGATGGAAAGTGTATAAGTTGTTCATTTTGGTAAAATACTAATATTCATAATATTTAGCTGGAAAAATTTATTGCAAAACACTAATATTAATTTATGGATATAAATTGCTTAACTAGAGAATTAGAGATAAATTGAAGGAGTTTAATTTATCTAATCCTCAATATAGTTTAGGGTTATAATTTTTATCCGTTGCCAACATATTTAGGAACCTAATGAGTGACACACTTAAAATAGTTGAGGATAGAAAAATGTAATTCAAATAATCAAATCTAATTTGATTGAATTACGTTTTTCTAACCTTATAATCAAATTTAATTTGATTGAATTACATTTTTCTCTCCTTAAAATCAAATATAAGATATTTGATAAATAAGAAGCAATATATTAGATCTTATTTGAACCTAATTAGTGTTAAATCAAAATTAATTGTAATTTTAATTAAAATTAGGATCATATTTTAATTAAATTCTAAAAAGATCCAAGTCCTATTTATAGTAGATATAAGCTTTAAGGCTATGTTTGATTGGGGGTTTATTAATGGAATAGAATAGAATGTAATATTATTCCAACGTTTGGGATGAGGGTTTATAATGAAATTGAATGGAATGAGATAGAAGATGAGAGTTTAATATTACATCTCATTCCATCCTAAATAGTAAAAATGAAAAACCTCCGATTTGGGAAGTTTAGGATGGAATGTAAAATGATAAACAATTTTATATTATATTACTTTATAGACTCTTCATCCAAACAACATTTCACTATATTACATTATGAACTCATCCATCCATCCCAAACAACAAATTTCTAATATTACATCTATTAACATTTCATTTATTCTATTCCATTTTATTAAAAATCTTGCATCCAACCAAACATAGCCTAAAAGATATGACATTTCTTACTTCTCTTCACACTACTTAAGAAGTTCTCCAAACCTTTTTGTGTAGTTACTATTAGATATCAAACACTTATAAAACTATAGTAGTTGAGATAAGTCTAATTTAGAAATCGATTTGAAAAGAGTTGTGAAAAAAGAAACCAAAGTTAATAATAAGGTACTATTTATTATTTGTATGCATTAATCATATTATAGACTAAAGTGATATTAATATTCAAAAATTAATGTCAAAAAAAAATTAAAAAATCATTAAAAAAAATTCTTTCATTAACTACACGATAAGATCTTGCTCCAATTTTATCACGATTGTTGCATCCAGCAATAATGGAGCACTTTCATTCTCCCTTTTACTCGGAATCAGTTACTTGGCTTTGTGAGTCCAGAAATAGTTGTGGATACAGCGATGTTCAATTGGAAATTTTTCCGACAGACAAACTAAGTTTGACAAACAAATTTTCATGACCTCTTTAAGTTTACCTGAAATACTAGCTGCTATGAATTTCCAAATAAAATAAAAGTTGAACCAGAAACCAATATGTCAAGTATGGTGGCGTTACGTGCGTAACTTAACAGACTTATTAAACAGCAGATAGAAAACGTGGGGATATTATATATTAGGCTTGCAGACACTTATCCTTTTGCATTTGGTTATTCCGGTGCGTTGCCGTTTGCTCTTTATATGGTAATTACATTTCCCATCAAAAGTTCATTGTAATCTTCGATAGACCTATTCGTATTGTAATCGAACGAAATTGCATCATTGTCATGCTCTATATTCGGTCGGTTTCGCTTTATTTTCCTTTCGGTGCCTTGGTTGAAAGACCACAGTTGATGGTTACTCAGATAACTAAGAGTGGAACGGATTCCATCAGGTGATTCGTAATCACTAGTTATAATCAAGGGTCAAGATGGGAAGAGAACGAACACGTCAAGGAATTTTGAAATGGGTTTAGTTTACATCTCTAGGATTTGACGAATAGTTTGTTCAATTGAGACACTTTGGCTTTGCACATGGACTGGACAGAAATGCCAAAATTGCTGATATAGTTCCTAACATGAGCGATTGTCCAATTCGCGTAGATAGCGTGTGATGTGGTTTTCTGCCGACTTAGGGGCTTGTTAGGCAAACGCAAACCCAACATAAGAAACAGCATGTCGACGATTTAATTGAAAGGTTTAGGAGTCAATTTCTACGTTGTTAAATCATAATTGAAAGATTTATCTGTTCTTAATATTATGTTTTTATAAATCCAAGCTTCTCTTGGAACTTTTCACCTGATAATTACTAGTAAATTGGTCTGAACCAAATTATGTGAAATCACCTAAACTTTTGTCAATTCAAGACTTCTCTTTTCAGCTCTAAGAAAGCATGGCAGTACTTCTGTTTGATCCCCAAGTTGGTAAGGTCGCCATCACTATTTGTAGAAAAGCTAGAGAGAACTATTCAAGAGTGCCAACTCACTTGTTGGTTCGGTCAGAACAAAGGGGTTGGGATGCGCGTGAACATGGAATATTTTCGATGTGTCATAGTCAAACATTAATTCTATATAAAACCAATATTACGAATACAATACTAATATCGGTATTGAATTTAATTTTGGTACCATACTAGTCAATATCCGGTAATGTTTGTGTAAATTTTAAAAATTTATAAAATACTTCTTAAGTTTAATAAAATTGTAAAATAGCCTCTCAATATATTGTGCTGTATACTTTTTAATTTTATATCAACTTTGTTTATAAAAATCATAACAATATAAATTTGAAATAACAACTATCTCTTTATTTTTATTAATATCACTTTTCACATATTTCATATATAAATAATAATCATAATTAATATAATAATTGATTATTATAAATATATAAAACTAAGAACAATGCACAATACTCAAAAGAAAATATTTATAATTAAATTATTAAAAAATTGTAAGTAGTTATATTCAACTTAATAATGATAATAACATTTCTTTCATAAAGCTTTAAATTGTATTAAAAAAAGACCAAATCATTCTCTCATTACTTAGTTTTCACATTATTAAGGATGAGTATGTTAATTGGATTCAATCTAGAATTATTTTATTTCATAATATGTATAAGTTAAAGCTCATGTACTAGTGACCGTTTTAGAAATATATAAAGAAGCATATATCTCATAGGAGTTAGACATATTATATACAAACCATATGAAAAGAAGGTTGTACCAATATGTTTTACACGAAAAGAGAACTATATAACAAAATTTTAATCATGAGACTATGACCCTCTTTATCCAAAATATAAATGGAAATAAAATTATTTCTAAAAGATTATACATAGAGAGCGTCATATGATATAAGCTTAAAACACGTACCTATGTTTAAAAAAACATCTTCCACTAAAACTGCATCTACTTTTATATCAATCCTTACCATAACTTTCACTTTCTCTATATTAGTTTTCTTTCTAGTATGAATTCCTATATTATGGAGACAACATGATTAGAAGCTCTACTATCGAACCACAAAGACCTTAGTGTGGCTATAGCAATAGTAGATTCATATATCATATAAGTCAAGGACTTGATAGTTCTTTCTTTTCCTTCCTATATTTGTATTTCTAGCATTCTAGCTTTTTATGTCCCTTCTTTTTATAGAAGAAACATCTTATAATCATACTCCTCACGACATCCATAGTGCCCCTAACTATAATGGATTGACTAATATCTTTAGGTGGAGGAAATTTAAAACATTTACCTTTAAATTTATTGAATTTAACCTTTATTTTCCTTTTGGTTGCTATCAAAGTTGTTTGAATTGTATTTTTCAACTTCTCCTCCTCAACAACACAATAGGCAATTATGGAATTTATGCCAAGTCTAATACTGAGATTTATATGTTGTAACCAAAAATACCAAACTTAGAAGGAAGAATATTCAATGCTTGGTGTATTATACAAGCTTCAGGAATAAAAATATTCAAAGCCTTCAACTTACTCTAAAGTTAGACCATTGTAATGATGTATTCCCTCTCTCACCCTTCTTTAATATATCTCATAGAGTATAGTTCTTTTAATAAGGTACCTCAGTATAGAAAACACCATGCACCTTTGACAAACATTTTTTAGGAAATATCTAGCTATATTGGTCTCCAAAATTCCCCTTAGCTAATAGTTAAGTAATATTATGTTTGACCTTTCTCAGGCTACATATGCTACTTTCTTAGCTTATTATTGATGGATGGGGGTATTGACGGTGTATCTCTAATCATGGCCATATTAATATTTTGCTACATATTAATATTTTTCATCTCCAATACAAATTCCACATCCTTGTGTCATTTCTTTAAGTTAAAATTAGTAAAGGTTCCACTAGTGGTAATATTGTTATTTAAGGTGATTATGAATAGATAGTATAAATCGCCACCATAGATGTAAAATAAAAACAATACTCAAAGATATAAAACAATATTTTTAATAACCATCTTATCATATATATTATTAAATACCTATGGTTTGAATGTATAATACATATAGATAAGACCTCCATGTAGAAGTGATCATAGTACACACCATTAACTCTTATGATCCTATCAGTTGTGGTTATATAGATCACTTTAGTAATGGCTATTCCCTACAAAATTCCTTTATGTACATCTAAAAGCCTCATATAAGGCTAACATATATGAGCAAAATAACCAAATATGATATTAGAGACATCCCCAAACATTCAAGCAAAATAGTTCAAATGGAAAGGTTAATTTGGTGATAACATTCTCATTAGTTCCCAAACTATTCCATAAACATAAAAGATATATAAGTATATTACTTCACATTTACCTACATCAATATAAACTTGTGACAACTTACCACTATCTAATGTGAAATCCTCATAAACTGTCTCATTATCACATATTAGTGCTATAAAACATTATCAGTGATCTTTACCTGAGAACTCATCATAAAAATCTCAATAAAGTGATAATTATGTAATACACAATAATAAATCAACCGTATAAGATAATTGAATCATATGTATCTCTTAAATAGATCAAGCATAATTGAAAGAAGTTGAATGCAAACCTAGAGATAAGATAACATAAATATTCCAGATTAAGGTCAAACATATTAGTGAAATTCATATATTCATTAATGCAATTCTAGGAGTTTTAATTACAAAGAGATTTCAATTAATCAATCTAGAATTATGTATTAATAGTCTCGAGAAATATATTAGCATAACTTAGGAATTTTGACGATCTAATGAACTCAAAAATAAATTTAGTAGTGAAATGATGATTGCATAAGAAGTCCTAAGAGGGAATTCAAAGACCAGGTACTATTATTTAATTAGTTATTTTTCCACTCTTTTGCTATCTCAGTTTCTTTGATTATCCTTATTTATTTTTAGTTTATTTTCTTTTACTTTAAATGTAAATTATCACCAACATCTTGATTGTTGGTTAGATAATATAAAAAAGAGTCATTATCAATACTCATAATCTCTTGGGATTGACTATTAGTGCTCTAAGTTGTATACTATAGAATGATAGATGCACTTGCCTTCAATAGTTTATAGATTAACGAAGTTGAATTATATGTAATTATCATATGAGTCCACCAAGTTTTTGGTGCCATTACTGGGGATTTAGGATATTAAGAAATCCTAACTTCTATTAACCTAACTATTTATTTTCTTTTCATTTATTCTATTTCTTCGATATTTTAGTTTTGATTATTAATATTATTTTGTATTATTTCTTTTTTAGGAGTCAAATTTATTTATATCCTAAAGTGATCCACTGTAACTAGATAAGGGGGATCCTGAAATCAAAAGAACAACTTTGCAATACATCAGAATTTAACTTAAATAGAGGGAAGAAGAGTGGGAGTAAGAGTTTGAGAACGTGCAACTAGAAGCTAATCAAACTATATGTTATTTAGAAGGTGCAATAGGTTCATTCAATTTGATAGGTTGCAAGAAGAGGATCTAAACTATCATATTGCCATTTTTCCTAAAGATTTATGATACATTTAAGATAAATAGGGCCACAAATAATGCAATTAGACTGAAGTTGTTTTCTTTTTCATTGAGAAATCGATCCTAGTAGTGGTTAATCTTCCTAAAGGATTGATCACAATTTGGGATTAGTTGGCGAAAAAATTTCTAGTAAAATACTTCCCATTAACTAAAATGGAGAAGATGAGGTATGACATCTTCACGTATATTGAATTAGTGACTTTACATTATACATAGGAGAGATTTGAGGATTTGTTGAGAAGGTGACAACATTATGATATTACTATTTGGTTATAGGTTTATACATTTTAGAATGGTCTAAATCCTTTAACCAGGTAGATAATAGATGTCATAGCTAAAGAAACCTTAAATAGCAAGAGACTTGAAGCGGCTCAAGAGTTGATTAAAGAGATGGTTATGAATAGTTGTTAGTGGAACTCAACAAAATATAATCATAATAAGACAATTTGGAGTTTATGATATAGATGCAATTAAAACAATGGTTGTTCATGTTGAAGCACATCAAAAAGATTGGTGTATTATTAATTAGGCAGCAAATTGCTTAGTTTTTGTTATGTGAGTTATATGGAAGAAGGCATATAGGCAAATATTGTTAAGTCATTAAGGTTATAGCCAAGTTGGTCAAACATGTGGACTATATGGGTAATGTGCCTAAATAATAATATAGCCCATACAGTAACACCTAAAACCCAAGATGAAGGAACCACCTAATCTCTTTGTGGGAGAATCAAGGGCAATAAAGATAGAGCCCTCCACTTGGAATTTAGTAACAACATCCTTCTAAGAGAAGAGACTTAAAATAGAAGATATTATGATTTAATTTATTCAGGCATCTAAAATTACGTTACAAGCTAGTAAAGATTTACTGAGGAACCAAGAGGCATTTATCTAGAACTTGGAGAATCAAATAGGATAACTTGCCAAGTTGATTTATGAGAGACCACAAGGAGGTTTGCTTAGGAATACCAAACTTGAAAGAGCATATGAAGGCAATCACTTTTAAAAGTGGTAAGGAGATGAATATGGAGAACAAACAAGTCAAGGAGAAGAAAGTTAAAACAAGGAAAAAGGATAAAGAACAAGATAAAGAAGGCAAGTAATCCAAGTTATTGAAGGAGTTTAAGCGTTCTATCCTATATCTAGTAAAACTAAAGAAGGATCGTGTAGACAAACATTTTGATAAGTTCATAAAACTTTTTAAACAACTACATATTAACTTACATTTTATCAAGGTGCTTTTGCAAATGCCAAAGTATGCTAAATTTCTGAAGAAGTTGCTATCAAACAAAAAGGGAGTTAGAGGAACTAACGATGACACTTTGTGAGGAGTGTTTAGTCATCCTTCAGAAAAAACTACCTAAGAAGCGTAAGGATCTAAAGAGTTTCACTATCCTTTGTTCAATTGGTGGTTTATCAATTGAAAGAGCATAAGCTAACTTAGGGATTAGCATAATTCCCTATAAGTTATTTAAAATAATAGGATTGTGATAAATAAGACTATTAAAGATGAGCTTAAAATTAGTTGACAATTTAATTAAATACCCTAGAGAAATTTTAGAAGATCTTTTCATTAAAGTTCACAAATTCATATTCCCATCTGATTTAGTCAAACTAGATATAGATGTGGACATTAAAGTACCCCTTATATTAGGTCATCTATTTTTAGCCACAACTAGGGTAGTAACTGATGTAAGTGACGACAAACTAATTTTGAAATTGGGGTGTAAAGAGGTCACTTTTAAAATGTCTAAAGCTCTGAGACATTCTCCTAGATAAGATGAAACTTGTTATTTTCTTTTGTGATTAATTTTGTAGTAGATGTTGTTGTTTAAGAAATTATGAGTTATGACCTGTTGAATCTTTGTATAATCCAAGGAGAGAAGTTTAGTCTCATAAATCATGATGAAGTAAAGTGAAGTGAAAATGTGAAGCTAATTATGTTGGATCCCGTTCCCGGAACCCAACTCTCTTGCTTAAAATCGTGAATCTTGAGCGTGCGTATCACTTTGAAGGGTTATAAATTTTTTTTTCTTTTCTCATTCTTAATCCCTTGAACTCTTAAAGACATTATGAATTCCTTCTCATACTCATAACAATCCCAAAATTCACTTACCAAAGTTCCATAGTGTGCCCATGTTACCTAATCATCATGCTTGAACTTATTTCCACTACGCGTACACCGAAATTGGATAACTTAAAATCTTAAATTCAATTTGAATTCTTCATGCAAATCATAGCTCTATAACTCTTGTTTAATTCGGCTCAAGAATTACCTCAATCGGAGGTCGGATGAGGGAGTCATGCCCTAAACCCTGAACCATGTTCATTTCCAAAATCAATTTTAACCTCTCTTGGCGCGAATGCCATAACTTTCTCTACAAGTATCCAAATGCTTTCGTTCTTGGCCATTTTAAATATAAAATCGAGATCTACAACTTGTATTAGAGGCCTCAAAGCCAGATTCGGACTCTAACAGTGTCAAAAACCTCAATCTTTCCAGAGCATGTCCGTTAAACGGACATGCATGTCCGTTTAACGGACATGAATCGACAAAATGACACTATTTCACCCGAGACTGTCCGTTAAACGGACTCCTATGTCCGTTTAACGGACATGGGGAATGCTTAGGGTCCTTTTTGACCCGAGAGTGTCCGTTAAACGGACTCCCATGTCCGTTTAACGGACATGGACTTCCCCAAAGCCCCTAAAACCCTCATTCATGCTTTCTAACTCCTTCCTAACACTAAATACACTTGTAATCTTGCAAGATTTACTTATTCTAGTGCCAATTCATATCATAAAACCTCAACATCCATCTTAATTCATCAATCTACCAATCCTTGATTCAATCAAATTCATAATTTCCCCTCAAACCATACATGCTTATCAATTACCCTAACTTTCATCATACTCAGAACCTAGGCAACTTCATTCTTATTCTTGTCCATTCACAAATCCTATCCTTCCTTTTCATAACATTTCAT
>JANZLH020000023.1:2050083-2060258 GCA_026770325.2 Erythroxylum fimbriatum | reverse complement strand
ATCTTGCTTAATTAATGCTAACAAAATTAATTAACTAGATTAATCATGCTTAATTAGTCATAATCATAAAAAAAAAAATCTCGGGGCTAATAGCTTCTTAGGAGTTTATAGCAAATAGTCTCCCCTGACCTCTATTTGCTGAGGCTGGTGCTAGTATCTGCCCCGTATTCTGGGTGGAAGCTTAGCCTTAAGGTCTACCTCTACCAGCTGGGCCTCTTTTTAATAGGTCTGTCTATCTGCATAGTTGTTTATGAAATTAGGGGTGGAGTTGCTTGGTTTTCTTGCATTGGACAGTCTTTAATGAAGTGCCCTTGTTGTCCACACCCATAACAACCTCTGAACCTGAGTCTACAGGGTCCGTGATGATTTTTCCCATAGTTGTTTCCCTAATAAGGTAAATTTCTAAAATTCTTGGACAAATTTTAATAAGGGGGAGAATGTAACACCCAATATTTAAATTACCCGATACAGCGGGAGAAAAAAACGGTTACAGCAATCACATAAGTGTCAATAATAAATCTCAATATGAATTGTTCTATTATAAAAATGAATATGGTTTCTAAATTCTTTTATGAGTTTTGGGTTCTTTTCTGAGTTCTGGGTTCTTTCTTTGGTAGAGTTCTACAGGATTTCTAATTATGAGCTTTCTCATTTCTTAGTTCTGATTTTCTGAATTTCTTAAGAAGAGACAGAGGCATGTTAGTACGACGTATCTCCCCTTTTCTGAATCTAGATAAGGTTAGCCTAACCCTGCCCTTGGAGGCCTGCCCTCTCTAAGTAGGACCCGGATTTGACCCATCACCGGAAGGTTACTTATGTGACATATGGTTTGATAATATACTCCATCAGTTGTGTATCCTGTGAACTCATCAATCATGGCTAACAAGAAAAACATGATTCATCAAAGAATTGCAGTTAATAAGTTCAACATAACAAGGGAACCAGAAGATGCAAAGAATCTGAGTATCATCTAGCCAATCTAGCGTACAACATGCTAGACTCAATCACATGGAGTGATATATCAAATAAGTCATACAGATTCGAGAACAATTCAATAAGCCACAAGATAAAAAAAAGGATTACTACACAAGTATAGTAGCATGATTATACTCACCTCGACTATCTCAGGGGTTCTGATCTCTTTTCTAATTTTCTTAAACTTAAGAGGTACTAGGTACGAATTCTAGTTCTATTTCTCGTCTGCTTTCACAAGCTATTGGGTAACATGCATAAAAATTACATATACTCATATTAGTCATTCTTACATAAATCTCATTTCTTAACATATATCATTATAAATTTATATTTTCTTCTATAATGGTCAAATTAATTTTAAGAAAATTTTCCCTTTAAATTAGGAGTCTTGGACTTCATTATGTCCAAACTTAGCTCACAACTTCGAGTACATGATTCTTTATGTCTTAATTAGCTTAATCATACTGGAACCTATTCGATTTCACTGATTCATCCGCGTAGGTCTCATTCGCGAAGGCATAACTTTTCTACATAAGTCCAACGTTTTTCAAAATTTCCATACCTCTAGTTAACACATAAATTCACATTTTTTTTCTTTTATGACTATTTTCTAATTCGGTCATTAAGGCTTCCAAACATCTCATTTATAGTCAGTCTTAATATTCTTTGATGAGTTGGACGTGGACCCTTCCTGACTAAAATCATTATAACTTATTTATTTTTCTTATCCAATTGAGGTGATTCAAATTGACATTTTCAATAGACTCATATGGCTATCACATATCCAAAGACGGCTTTAAAATGATGTAATTTAGATTTATTGTGATTTTTCCAATGCTGTCCTATTTCTGTTCTCTTCTATGTCTCTGAGGTCAGCAACACCCTTCACTTATTTAGCCATAACTCATAGGATACTCATCCAATTAAAATTCCCTTTATACAGAACTTATACGACACATTTTCGAGTAATTCATAAGAAGAACTTATCATTCAATTCTGACTCTAAAGTCCTCAAATAATTAACTTTCATTTCATGTTTCAATCCCGCTGGTATTCTAAACCAGTTTCAATTCGGGACTTATATCTCATTTGCTTTTTTGGCTCACCCTAAATTCTTAAAAAACTTTAGGGATATAGTAGACACCTATATCTACAACTTTCAAGTTTTGAGTTTCTTCAAATTCAGATGTTAAACAACTCAAAAAAATTGTATAAGAAGGACCTACGAATCTGCCTCCCTTGGTAGCTTTGAACTCCAAAACTCTAGGTTTTGGTTTAGGCCCAAATCACCATAAAAAATGAAAATTTCCTCATGTTAGTTTGTCATTAGACATGAAAGAATAAGAATCCATCATTAAAATCATCAAACCCATAAATTTCATCAAGTGGATTTCATAGTTATGGAAAAAGAAAGTGAGAAACTAAATTCCAATCGGTAGAATCAAGTGTCGGGACCGAGGCTTACCATTTTGTATCGACTAATCGGCTTGGTTCTCCTTCACTTTTTTGTTACAAAGCTTGAAAAATTTGAGAGAGGAGCTACCATGGTGAATTTGGCCAAGTGAGGGAGGAGGAAGATAAGTGTTTTGTCTTATTTGCACTTAGCTTCCTTTATAATCATTATTTACAAAAATGCCCCTCATGTATGGTTCTTAAAAATCCGCTCGTACAATTTCCTGTGACAACAGAAAAAGTTTCAAACATCATTAATTTGATTTCACAAAAAATTATGATTCATTGTCTTGGTTTTAATGGTATTAGTCTCAAGTACCAATTTTTATACCAATTTTTTTTTGTAAACCAAATATCGGGTGGTACATTCTCCCCCTTATTAAAATTCGTCCACGAATTTTAGAAATTTACCTTATTGGGGAAACAACTGTGGATATCTAGTTCTGATTGATTCTTCGGTTTCCCATATACATTCCTCAACTCTTTGATTCCGCCATTAGACTTTAATTTTTGGAATCTCTTTTATTCAGCGGTTTGTAATACATGAGAAGGACCTGGAATGTACTTTCTTAACATTGATATATGGAAAACTGGATGCACGTAGCTAAGATGAGGAGGCAAAGCCAATCGACATGCTACATTTTTAGCCTTTCAAGGATCTCGAATGGTCCAATATATCTAGGATTTAGTTTCCCCTCTTTCCAAATCTGACTACACCTTTCATAGGAGAGACTTTTAAGAAAACTTGATCACCTAGTTTATACTGTACATCCCTCCTCTTAGAATCTGTATAGCTCTTTTGCCTATTGAAGTCCATTCTTAATCTTTCTTATATTAGAGGAACTTTTACAGATGTTTCTTGAATTAGTTTTGGTTCCTCTAACTGTTTCTCTCCTACTTCTGTCCAATATAGTGGAGATCTATACTTTCTGCCATACAATACCTCGTAAGGTGCCATCCCAATGGTGGAATGGTAGTTATTGTTGTAAGCAAATTCTATTAAAGGCAAATGATGTTCCCAATCTCCTCCAAAGTCTAAGATACACATTCTTAACATGACTTCGAGTGTCGGATGGTTCTCTTTGATTGCCCATCAGTCTGTGGGTGGAATGCTGTACTGAAATTGAGCTATGTATCTATAGTTTCTTGTAGTTTCTGCCAAAATCTAGAAGTGAAATGTGTTCCTCTATCAAAAATAATAGACACTGGCACTCTATGATACTTCAAAATTTTGTCAACAAATAACTGGGCTAACTAATCTGCACTATAAGTGGTTTTAACTGCCATAAAGTAGGCTGACTTGGTGAGTCTGTCGACTACAACCCAAATAAAATCATGCCCCTTAGGCATTCTTGGTAGTCAAACCACAAAATCCATGATAATCTGCTCCCATTTTCACTCGGGTAGCAGTAGCTCCTGTAGTAGCCCAATGGGTTTCTGATGTTCAAATTTGACTTTTTGACAAGTTAAACAGGTGGATACAAACTAGGCTACATCTTTCTTCATACCCGGCTACCAATACATACCTTTAACATCATGGTACAACTTGGTGGTTCCAGGGTGAACATTGTAGGGTGTATAATGTACCTCATGCATAATTCTTTGTTTTAGCCCATTTATGTCAGGTACACATAACTTGTTACCACATTTCAATACTTCATCCTCTATATTGAACTCTGTCACCTTACCATCTTATATAGCTATTCTCAATTTGGCTAGCTTAAGGTCACTGTCTTAGGCAGTTTTAATCTCATCAATTAAATTGGGTTTCACCTAGAACTGAGCAAGTAATACCTAAGAATCAGATACTTCTAAGTTAAATCCCATATTAAATAACCCATTTAAATCATTAACTAGCTCTTTCTTTTTAATGGGGATATGATACAAACTCCCCATCAATTTTCTACTCAGGGCACCAGCCACTATATTGGCTTTACCCGGGTGATACAAGATCTGACAGTTATAATCCTTCAGTAACTCAATCCACCATCTCTATCTCAGATTCAACTCTTTTTGTTATTGAATGTACTGAAGACTCTTATGATTTGTATATATTTCACTCTTTTCACTGTCTCCAAATTTTTAATGCAAATATCATAGCTGCCATTTCTAAATCATAAGTAGGATAGTTTACTTCATGTTTCCTTAATTTTCTAGAAGCATAGGCAATTACCCTCCTGTTCTACATCAATACACAACCTAAACCAATTTTGGAGGAATCACAATATATCACATAATCACCTTTCCCTGAAGGCAATGCTAACACTGGAGCTGATGTGAGACATTCCTTAAGCTATTGGAAACTTTACTCACAAGATTCATCCCACTCAAATTTCACTTGTTTCCGTGTTAACGTCGTCAGTAGAGCAGCTATCTTGGAAAAATCTTTTACAAATCGTCTGTAATAACCGGCCATACCTAAGAAACTTCATATTTCGGTAACATTAGTAGGTCTAGGCCAATTAGATACTGCTTCCACCTTCTGAGAATCTACTTGAATCCCTTCTTTACTAACTATATGACCCAGGAAACTAACTCTGTCAAGCCAGAACTCACACTTTGCCAACTTGGCATATAACTGATTATCTCTAAGTATTTGTAACACCATTCCTAAGTGTTTTTAATGTTCTTCTTGGCTCTTAGAATATACCAATATGTCATCAATGAAAACCATAACAAATTTATCTAAATATGGCATGAAGATTATATTCATCAAATCAATAAAGGCCGCCGGTGCATTCGTTAAACCAAAAGGCGGCGCCGGGAACTCATAGTGTCCGTATCTAGTTCTAAAGGCAGTTTTAGACACATCCTCTTTTCAAATCCTCAACTGATGATACCCGGATTTGAGATTAATCTTAGAGAAATGACTTGCTCCCTGTAATTGATCTAATAGATCATCAATCCGAGGAAGAGGGTATTTATTCTTAATAGTTACTTTATTCAACTACCTATAATATATGCATAACCACAGGGATCCATCTTTTTTCTTAAAAAATAACACTGGTGCACCCCACGGTGAACTACTGGGTTTAATAAACCCCTTATCAAGTAAATCATACAACTGCACCTTTAACTCTTTCAGTTATATAGGTGCCATTTTGTACGGAGTAATTGAGATAGGGTCTGTACTAAGAAGGAGTTCTATATTAAACTCTATTTCTCTTTTTGGTGGTAATTTAGGCAAATCTTCTAGAAACACATCTGGAAAATCCCTTACTATAGGGATCTGCTGTAACTCACCGATCTCCCTTCTGGTATCCCTAAAATAAGCTACATACCTTTGACATCCCTTTCTTAGAAGTCTTTGGGCCTGCATAACTGATATTCTGTTAATAGGAAACCCAATTCGGTTACCCTAATATAACACTTCTGTTTCTAGATCAGGCCTAAGAATAATTCTTTTGGCATAACAATCCATTGTAGCATGGTGATTTGATAACCAGTCTATACCCAAGATAATGTCAAATTCTACTACTGCCAACTCGATCAAATTTGCCATAAATTTTCTACCCTCTATTTCCACTAAACATGAGCGGTAAATATATTTCACTTCAACAGTTTCCCCTAAGGGTGTAACTATGAACAGAGGGTCTTCCATTAATTCTCTCTCTTTATCTAGCTTTCTGGCCAAAATCGGCGCTATAAATGAATGAGTGGCACCTGAGTCAAATAGCACTTTAGCATTCTCATTCTGGATAAGGGTTATACCTATATTAACAATGTTTTATGATCATAATTAAAGAAAAATCATATCTTTTGTCATAACAGAGCATAGACATTTTATGCAATTTAATTGAATATCAACAGGTTTGCATAGGATTACCTGTTATAGTTGTACTAGAGGCCGGTGCTTCTTAGAGATTTACAGCAAACACTCTCCCTTGACCTCTATTTACTGGGGCTGGTGCTGGCATCTGCCCATATTTTGGGAGGAAGCTTGGCCTTGAGGTCTACCTCTACCAACTGGGCCTCTATTAACAGGTCTGTCTATCTGTATAGTAGTTTGTGAAAATGAGGGTGGAGCTGCTTGGTTTTCTTGCATTAGGTAGTCTTTAATGAAGTGCCTTTGTTTTCCACGCCTATAACAACCTCTGAACTCGAGTCTACAGTGTCCGTGATGATTTTTCTCACAGACATTACAAGCAGTTCTAGTCTATGGCTGTGCTGGAGGTTGCTGTGATCTATTCTTAGCTGGGCTCTATGTACCACTAGGTGCTGACAATACTAACGCACTTGGATTTCTACCTCTGCCTTGACCCCCCTCTCTATAGTTCTGGAGGAGCAGACTATACTGTTTGTTCTATTTTTCTCATCCGAGAGCTTTCTCTACGACCTCTACTACTCTAACCTTTACCTTTATTTCTCCATTCTCTTTCTGCTCTCCCCTCTTTAAACTTTGCTTCCTCTTGTCGAGTCTTATCAATCAACCTCGACAAATTGGGGAAGTCAATAGTTGTAACAGCACCATACAAGGAAGGTATGAGTCCCAACTTGTATCTTTCCATTTTTGCAGCTTCAGTAGGTACCATTGTTGTAGCAAATTTGCATAAGCGTGGAAATTCACTTGCATAATCATCTATGCTCATACCAAAGCTTTGTCTGAGCCTTTCAAAATGTAGGGCTCGATTCTATCTTTCATATGAAGAAATAAACTCATCAATTAATGTCTGTTTACACTTTGCATAATCATCTATGCTCATACCAAAGCTTTGTCTGAGCCTTTCAAAACGCAGGGCTCGATTCTATCTTTCATATGAAGAAACAAGCTCATCAATTAATGTCTATTTAAAGAATTCCCAGGTTGGAGGATTCCCACCATATAATTGATCCTCAATATTCCTCTAAAACCATTCCCATGCATTCTTTGTCAATTTAACGCCCGCTAATTCTATGATCCATGCATCAGAGCAAGTTAATCTCCAGACCATTTTCTCAGTATGACTAATAAACTCTTGGGGATCCTCATGTCTCTCACCACCAAACTCAGGGGTTTGTAATTTCAGGAAATCATTGATACTTACCCCTTCACCATCTAAAGCTTGCCTAGGTAATCCTCTAGGCATCTGCACTGGCTGTGGTGGTGCAGGAACAACTTCAGGTACACCCTGAGTCCTCTCTCTCTCTCTTTCTCTAAGTATTCTTACTTCTTCTCTCAATTCTAGAACCTCCTGCCTTCCTCTTAAGGCTCGGTTCTCTACCTCTAAGGCTTCTATTCTTTGCCGTAAGGTTCTAACATCTTCCCCTTAAGCAGCTGGGGGTTCAGGTTCAACTTCTATCTCTGATCTCCTTCTAACTCTGGGTGGAGACCTTTCTTCTTGTTCTTATTCTTGCTGTATAGACTCAACATCAGGTACATCAGTCAGAATTCCCCCCTCCTAGGATGACTTCGTCCTTGGTGAGGAGGTGTTCTTCCTCTAAGAAGTATCTCTAATAGGGAAAATTTAAAATCTATTTAGACGCAAAAATAACATGTTATTGACATGATGCAAATCCTATGCTCCATGGTGTCATGCTTATGCAAGAATATCTTATGCATATCTCTTCTCCTAAACTTTTCTGCAATACTTTTTGTCCATCATATAGATCACAAGATCCTTACTCTTATAGAACCTCTGTCTCTGATACCATCTGACACGACCCACCTTTTCGGGCCGTGTTGGCACTAGGGAATGGGTAGGCTTAATGCCACCAAAACCCGTAGTAAGCCCCAATTTTCTACATTCTACTAAAATCCGACCTGAACTATTCATTTATCTAATAATCCTAGTAGGTTGTAAGAAGTAAGGATCTCAAACACCATTTTCGCATACACTATCTACTTATAAACAGCTAATCTATGATCATCTCAAATCATCAACCGACATCATTCTCAATAACATAGTATATCCATACATGTTTTATGTACATATGACTATGACAAACCATGGAGCAGCTATAAGCATCTACACTAACATCATGCCAAAACATACTTCTCTGATTGTCCAGCCCTTTTGGATTTCTCTCTGGACCGGTCTGCTAATCTCCTGAAATGGTGATAGTGAGGTGTGAGTCTACAATGTGACTCAGTGAGTTATAAACATACTACCATGCTTGTGAGGCTAGGTACTACAAGGCTAGCTTCACAAGAATGATCTATGACATTCTGAGCACAAAATATAGCATCTATGAATAAATAGGTGGTAATCTCAATTGCAGCAATAACATGAATGTCAATAATAAGCTCAAAATGAATTGTTCAAAGAAAACATAAATCTGGTTTCTAAATTCTTGGTTCTTTCAAAATTTTGAGTTTCGTTCAAAACTCTAGTTTCTTTCAAAAGTCTCGTTTCTTTCAAAAGTCTAGCTTCTTCAAAATTCTGAGTTTCTTCCAAAACTCTAGTTTCTTTCAAAATTCTCATTTCTGAGTTCTGATTCTTTTTCATTTCTGAGTTCTGATTCTTTCTCATTTCTGAGTTCTTTCTTATTTCTGAGATTCTGATTCTTTCTCATTTCTGAGATTCTAATTCTTTCTCATTAAGGGCATAATTAGAAGAAAAAGTGTTGTCTTGCTTATAAATAAAGGAGAAAACGTGAATGAGAAGATTCTAGAGAAGCCAAATGCGTGGATGAGAAAAGAGATAAGAGAGACATGAAAAAGAATGAAAGAGAGAAAGAAGAGAAAACAAGCTAAGGTTTTAATTTCCTTAGCCTTCAAGGGAGATTTTGAGGTTGTTCAAAAAGAGAAAAAGGTATAGGAAGAGAAGAGCTTCCATTTGAGCCAAGGATTTCTTCATTTGGTGAAGAACCAAGGGGTCATAGAGGCTTATTTCAATTAGATCATCTCATGGAGTACACATTAAAGATACAGTTGGAAAGAACCTTTGATAGTTCAGGTTGTTTACAAAGAGAAGAGGAATTTTGAGTAAGTCAAGTCTTTAAGCAAGGAAATCAAGGTGGTACATGTTTATAATAGAATCCATAAGCCACTACTGTTTTATTTAAATCAAAGAAAATCACTTATTTCAATTTCATCATAAGTGTTGCATCTGTTGTTCATGAATGATTTATGAAATCTGCAATATGTTTGCTTCATGAATTGTGTGATGATTGATGAAAAGTCTTTACAATTGATTCTTTTGAAAAGATGCATGTTTATGAAATGAAGTTTTCGGAAATGATTTTTCAAGTTATAGCAAGTATATGAAAAGCAAGTTTTCAAGAAAAGTGCCATTTTGGGTAACAAGTTTACACGAATTTGAAATATATGTGTTATGTGGGTTTATGGTAGTCCCTCAAGAATCGTCACGTGCACGTTGACCCAAGAATAGGCTTCTCCCGCCTACCCACTAGTGGCATAGAGCTCCTTCAAGGACTCCCTCAAGAATTCACGACTACCCAGGACTGCTTATGTGGAAATGTGTAGTGCGTTATGTTTTGGACTTACCCAAACTATTTGATATATTTATATGTTCATGATAAGTTGATATGAGTGATGCATTCATGATTTGCATACACATGAACTTCTGCATTGAAAATGAGTTATAAATATTTTGGAAGAAAGCCTATGAAACATGTGTTTTATAAACTCAATGAAAGTTTTCTATGACAAGTAAAAATGATTTCAAAAGTTTAGCTTATCTGTTTGTTATAAAATGTTTCCCACGAGCTTTCAAGTTCACCCCTTTTCTGTCCCATCTTCAGGTGATAGCTAAGAGATCAAGTGATCAAGAGCCTAAGGGAATTGCTTCATTTGCTATTTTGTATTT
>JANZLH020000023.1:2025955-2040155 GCA_026770325.2 Erythroxylum fimbriatum | reverse complement strand
TAAACCATAATCAAGTGACCAACTTGATTATTCAACTGTGAATCAATTAATTTAGATTCTAATAATATACATGTTTCTCATACATCTCTATGTATATGTATATTACTTACAAAAGAATCTTGGTACCTTTTGACTAGATATATATTGCTAACACAAATAAAACTGAACTCTTTTGTTTCGTTAATAATAAATATTTTCATTACAAAACTGTAACTGGAAGAAAATTAAGTTACATGTAAATACACTTGCTTTCTATGACACTATATTTATATAACTCCAACAATCTCCCACTTGTCCTAAAGCAAGTTTGACATATCCCTCTTTCCTATCCCTTCTAGGCGACCCTCAAAGCTCTTTTGAGTCAATGTCTTTGTGAACAGATCAGCAAGGTTTTACTCTGTGGGAATCTTTACCACATCCACCTCTCTATGTTGTATTATCTCCCCTATGAGATGATACTTTCGCCCAATATGTTTGGCAGCTTTTTTGTTAGACCCTGAACTTTTCGATTAATTGAGGAATTGTTGGCGATTATTCATGTGTAAAGAAAAGGAGAATTCTTGAGTTTGAAATGAAATAGAAAAGATGGTTTAGGTACAAGATGGGTTATATATGATATGTTGGTAGTTAAAAGTTGAAAAATGTACTCGAAACATGTTTATTGAGTATGCTTCGGTGTTTTAGCCATAACTTTTGTTCTAGTTATCTGAATCAGATGATTTTTTATTTGGAGTAAACTATGGATATAAGGCTACAAATTGACTGATGAAATCGAGTTTCAATTTAGTCTCTAAGAATTTCAATTTCTGGATGGAAGTTGAGCACAGAATAATGTTTCAGTATAAGAACAGTCCGAAAATGTTTGGTGTATAACTTTCATATTTCTGAACCAAATTGAATAATTTTGGTGTCATTGAAAAATTGAGACAATGAGGAACATTTTTTTAGAAGGAAGTGCTATCAAATTGCTTCAATTTTATGATTAGAAAAAGGTCTTGATTTTTAGAAGGAGTTGAGCATGATTTGAATAATTTTGAGGTTTTGCAAGATTAATTATTTTATTTGGAGTTAATTATTATGTTGATGTTGGTATGATTTTAAAATATGGATTAGTTGAATTAAGTAGCAAGAGTGTGAATTTGACAAATGGCTTCAAGCTAAGAAATCCGAAATGGATTCCATGTATGAAAACCAAGTATAGAATTTGGTTAACCACCCGAAGGGATAAAACTCATAAGGTTCAAATGGTTTTCAAGAAGAAAACTGACATGAAGGATAACGTAGTTACCTATAAAGCTAGGCTTGTAGCCAAAGGTTATCGTCAAAGGCAAGGTGTTGACTATGATGAAACATTTAGACTAGTAGCTATGCTTAAATCTATTCGGATACTCCTAGTCATTACCACTCATTATGATCATGAGATATGGAAAATAGATGTGAAGATGACTTTCCCTAATAGAAACCTATCCGAGGATGTGTATATGACACAACCTGATGGTTTCATATCCATGAATGGAGAAAAGGTATACAAGCTTTAGAAATCCATTTATGGATTAAAGCAAGCATCCAGGAGTGAGAATATCCTATTTGATGAGACAATCAAAGAGTTTGGTTTTTCACAAAATCCAGATGAGTCGTGTGTGTATAAGAAGGTTAGTGGGAGTGCAATCATATTCTTTGTACTATATGTAGATGACATATTGCTAATAGGAAACATCAACGATGTCTCTACTTTACAATCAGTCAAAATTTGGTTAGCTAAGAACTTCTCTATGAAAGATCTTAGATAAGTAACTTATATTTTGTGGATAAGGATCTATAGAGATAGATAAAAGAGGTTGCTTGCTCTTTCTCAGTCTACATACATAGACAAGATGCTAAAGAGATTTAGCATGGACCAGTCTAAGAGAGGTTATCTTCTTATAGTATATAAGATTACACTCTTTAAAACTATGTGTCCAAAGACACAAGATGAGAGGAATCGCATTAGTTTGAATCCTTATACTTTGGCTATAAGATCAATCATGTACGTTATGTTATGTACTAGACCCCGTATGCTCTGAGTGTACGCATTAGTTTGTACGTTTGTGATTGCTTGTGAAGTGGACTTGAGGTCCCATTCTAAAAGTTAAAATGGTATATGAAATATTAGAAGTGTTTTAAAATGTGTTATGCAAGTTTTTGAAAATTTTGGGAAGGACAAAATATAATTGTTTTTCTGCCGAAATTTTTAGTAAAATGATTGAAAAAAGGGGTTTCCGACTATTTTTCACACTTTTAAGTTTTAGAGTATAAAAGGTTTTTAACAATTGAATGGCTTGGCTTTGTGGGAACCCTTCAATTGAGATAGATATCAATTGGAGGGTTACTGTGGGTCACTAAGAGGGCTCCACTCGGGTTCTAGAAGGGGAACTTCAAGATAACTCCTTTCACTTGATATAGGAGTAGATCGAGGGTGTTATGACTACAATGTAAGGACATGAATACTAAATTTTTGTGTGAATAAGCCAACTATAGAGTGCAACAAATTTTGATTTTTAGGGTGCAAAAAATCTTAAGGTTAACATTTGAAGCAACATTGGAGGTTTTGTTAAAGATGTTTATATTTCTAGAAGATCTTTAAGAATGAACATTTTGTAGACATAATCTAGTCAATAATTTTTATTGAATTAAGTTATGAACTTTTTAAAGCTTTTTATCCTAGGAGATAAAAAAAAAGTTATATTTAACATGCACCTAAAGAATGCTCTATGCTGGAATGGATTTTCTCCCTTCTTTTTTATATAATTTTTGACATCTTATTGAAGGAGAGGTTTCACTTCTAAATGGAAAAAAGACTCATTTAAGGGACTAATCATACTTTTATTTGTCTAATTCCTATGGCTCTACAATATCCTTACCTTTTGAATTTCAATTAGTCTATTTAATAAATTTTATTATAAAATAATGTCCAAAATAATTGTCAATATACTTGAAGGTATCTTGGATTGGGTGGTTAGTGAATTTCAATGAGCTTGTATTATAGGGTAATTTATTATCAATAGTTTTTTAATTGCATCATTCAGCGCCATCATTTTTTAGCTTTATAGATGAGGAAAGTTAAAACTTGAAATATATAACTTCAAAACTTGATAAAGCCAAAACCTATAATAAAATTGAATAGAATTTTGTATGAATGCTCTCTTTTTAATATAATATTTGCAACATGATTTATGAAAGTTAATATGAGATGCATCTTTCATTTCCTATTCAATTTTATGACTTGACCAATTCAAATAGGTTATCTCTATAATCATTTATTCAATGAATAGGATCCTTCTTTTGAAAGATAGAGACTAAAGATGAGGATGATAAATTAATCTCAATTTAGTCTATCTTAATTCGAAGTCAATAGATTGAACTCGATTTGACTAAGATTAAACTTCATAATTTTTTTCAAACTCGATCGATCATGATAAATTAGTTGGCTTTAAGCTAGTTAGATTTAGACAATATTTAATCACCTAATGTTCAAACACTTTGTATGTTTGTGGCTTGTGGAGATGAGGTGAAGGACCAAATCACATGAAAGTTAATGTCCGACGACAACTTTTCGGTTTGTTCTCCTTGTCATTTTATTAAATATTTCTCTCAGGATTATAAAAATTGAGATTCTATTGTTAGATTATTTAATGTCCCGTGTGACTTATAGATTTGAGTTCCATAAAAAGCATTCAAGATGATGGTTATTGGATATTAATTAAAGGGTTCTCAAATGGGTCAAAGACCCTTTTCCTCTCTCTTCCAATTACCAAACGACATGTCGGTTGGTTGTGCTATATAAGTTTTAGAAACTTATTGAAAGGTGATCTGAATCATTTTCTGAACTATTGAAGAAACACATTAAGAAAGAAGAGAAGAAGAAATAAACTTGTATCAAGAACATCAACATTTTACAAATAATCATAGATACAGCTACGATGTAAATAATTGTTAATCCATAAATATCTTACATCTACATCCTGAGGGTAAAATTATTTGTCACCTTCTTAATCAGGCACTTCTAATTTGAAGTATTGAGGCAATGTAAATCAGCCTATGTCATTTTTTTCTGAACGAAGAGGAGGAGGATGACGTCCACAATTTGCCAATGAAGAGGGTCATGATCCACTATGTTTGTATCATTAGCAACTTCTTAGTGGGATTCAGTTGGGCCCGCGACCCGTTATTGACTTCTTTTCTTCTGGCACAATTCGGACTCTCTCAGGGACATAGTCTAAACCAATTGTTAGGCTTAGGCACCTAAGATTTTTAGGGTTGGATTTAATTTCATTTTTAAACCATTTTGGACATTCAACTTTTAGAGAGACGTGCAACACAAAAAAAAAAAAAGAAGATATTTTAGGTTGAAGGATTGAATTTGAATCCCATGCCAAAGTGGGCCCAGTATCTGGTCAAAATCTTGCCATGTGAGAGAATAACCAAGTAGGAAAATAGTCAATTACGTTGTTGACCCAAACAAAAGGAGAAGATATGGCAACTTGAAATATATATTTTGATGGGTCCGTATAAATGGACGGGTCTGATGCAATGATATAGAGTTGCTCCATAAAAAGTAGATCAGAGGATCTGACGCCGCAACAGAGTGAACAGTTAATTATGTCCATATGATTCTTAACCTTAATTACCAATTAGTCAACATAGTTAGGTGAGGAACGGAAGGCGAACATTTAGTTTCAAGGCGAAGTATTCATAGTATGCAATATCTACATTTAGTTTAATTAATACGAGTACTGTCACAGAATGATTGTTTAAGAGTCTTCTGTCAGTGCTTTTGGTTAGAAAAGGGTATCCTTTGCCGACCAATTACGCGTCTCCAACACACTCTTTGACTAATCTAAACCTAATCTCTGGATACGTATCGCTTCACATATTAACGTGGAAGCTTTCAGTCTATTCGTCAGTTTACCTTTTGCCATTTGTCTCTTTGTCGAAAGAAAGATAAAATTTATACCTAAAAGAACAACTAACTATCAACGAAAGGGACACTTACTTAATTAACCACATAACTTAGCAACGAAGTTGATGTGCAAATTTGGATATTCAACACATGTAGCATTTGCTTTTGTTACAAATTAAGGATTAGTATTAAATAACTTATGTTAGTTATTGAAAACAGGCAATGCATCCAATCATTCCTGTAAGGCATGTTAAGTTCAATTTTAGAAAAGCTAGTTTGGACGTCACTTTGGATGGTCGAAATTTATACCCCAAAAGTTTAAATACATACATGATAGCACATACCTTCTCAAAGTGTTCACCAAAATATAATATTATTATATTATTATGAATATAACCTCATTTCTATTGATTAAAAATCTATAGAGTGGAATTCAAGGGGTGTGGTTGAGTGGTAAGGACTTATCCATCCTTAACCAAAGATCAGGTGTTCGATCCTTGGTTTTAGGTATGGAGCAGCATTAAATCTTTGAGTCAGTTATCCCACCCCTTAAGGTACCTACAACCAGCAAAAGGATTAGTCACTAGGTACCTACAACCAGCAAAAGGATTAGTCACTGATCCACCGACAGATACCTTGGTCTTATATCAAAAAAAAAAAATTCTATATAGAGTGGACTAAATTAAAGGAACATTTTTCCATTAAATTGATTAGGTCGAGAAACGAATTTCTCCTAAATTGAAATTCCCACAATAACTTCTCTTTATTCATAAAATGATGATACAGAAAATAGTCGCTTAAACGGCAGAAGCGAAGCGATAAGAAATGATAAAACTGGTTTGATAAGGCTCCTGAAGGTCATGATCAATCTTGATCAAGCTCAATTTTGAGGCCACCAATGGTAACTAAACCCTGACCATACCTAGGCACCAAGGTCACAATCACACTATCATCATCTTCAACATCCAAATCCTCCAACAAGTCAGTAATCCCAAGTCTCAAGCATGTGTTCATTTTCTTCTTATGCTTATGTTTGTGAGGAACACTCACAAAGCTCCCTGCAAACTCTGTCTTGTCCGGAGTACTTGGTGCATCATCCTCGTCGTTGATGTACACATCAAACTTCACTATTGTATCTCTCTCGAGCTCGATCCCTTCTATCACTAAGACCTCCTCTTCATCTTCCTTCTCCTTCTTACTTCTTCCTTTCTTTGGCCTCGCAACCATAGTACTTATCACCTTGTCGAGGACCAAAGGAAATGATCTGATTGGTGTCAGAGCAGTCTTTGATTTTTCAGCTGCCAGTGCAACATTGTGGATGTGAAGAGCCTTTGCAAGTTTCTTGAGTGTCCTTCTTGGGGTCGGCTTGGATTGTAGCCAAGGAATGTCGACACCTTGATAATCATATCCGAGGTTTTTATTGTCGAGACAGTCTCTAACTTTGACACGAACAGGGTTAGCGTTCTCGTCATAGAAGAGAAAAGTCGCGTCAAGCCAATCAGGGTCAGTGAAATCAGTTCGTTTGCCACCCAGTGACTTCCATACGGTCCACATCCGATCAACATTGGAATGGTGAGCGAAGAAAATTGGATCTCTCGCAGCTGAGTAGAAATTGCCCATGTCTTCAAGATTAGGTTGGGTGTTGTCGCCTGTCCATAAGTGGATTGGACCGTGTGGGATGTTTTCGATTGAACCGGCTCCAGGGTCTGCTTCATCACCTGCACGGTAGGGACTTCCAAGAAAAAGTCTAGCAGTCTTGCCGTTAGACACCATCTGCCTATACATGATTGTAAGATTGCTAGACAATTGATCCTGGTTCGAAGTCGGGGTTTCTCTGCCATTGTAATCGAGATCAATCAATGTTGGTGGTTGATGATTCTTGCTGCGGAGCTGGTCATACAGTGGGGAAGAAGGGTTGGCATATATGGCTGGCAATTGCATGCCATTAGGCGAGTCCCAATTCCAAAAGGGCATAGCAAAAGTCGGATCATCAATCAGTTTGCCCAAGATCTTCTCAAAGAAGTAAAGATAATATCTATGGAAGGGAAAGAAGAGCCATGAGTTGTGAACTTGAAGATCCAAGTCTGAGAACCCTACTTGGTGATAAGCACCATCACAATATGCACAATGAACATTGGCTTGTTGCTTGAAGCTACGTGGGTCACTATCAGGAAGGGCCTTCATGAGGTCCATGGCCTTGGAAAATTTAGCAATGTAAGCATCATCAACTAAATGAGCTGCGGGTCTGATTCTCAATGGAGAGTTTGAAGGAGGAAGCTGGAAATCCAGGATCTTAGTTGATGGTGGAGGACAGCAGTTGGTTGGTTTTGCACCGGCTGGCAAGTCTGCCTTGCCACATTTGGTTAGGTCTGGGGCTGAGATTGGCTTAGCAAATGCAAAGGGGTCGCCGATACTCGTTGCACTGTAGAGTCCTCCCAAACCAAGCAGCATATCTCTTCTTGTAGCAGCAGTTTGGTGATGAACACCATTATCATCATCATCTGTGGCTTTGCATAAAACTCTAGGGATATAGTGAGGTCTTAGTTTAATCCTCTTGATTACGTGATCTTGTGATGTTTTTGGGAGTGAGGGGCGGCAAAAGGAAGCGTAAGCAGTGGAGGTGGTGGCAGGAGGAGAGGACAAAGCCATACTTGGTCCGGATTAGGAGGAGTTGAGGTTCTAGGACTTGTGTGGTTTTATAATGAAATGTTTCGATTAAAAAAATTTCCTAGTTGACAATTAACAACGACTCACACCACATGGCTAAAAAGAGATCCAAGTTTGCAATTAACTAATGGAATATGCACGCATGATCATCAGCCTTCAGTAATTTACATGTCAAACAGGCAGCTCTTGCGACTTGCGAGGCTACCTAACAATGGTTGAAAGTTTATAATTAGATGTTCAATGCTGCTTGGGGAATTCAACTCCGCAATGGGCCGGGCTTTCAAGAGTATCATTTCACACCAACCGAGGTTGCTTATTCGGCTGAACGAGGTCGAAAAGATTGTGAAAATTTGAAAATGAGGTAGTTCTTGGACCAATTAGCTGTCATGCTCATCCAAGGCTTAATTAAGAACTAATTTCCGTGCAAGAAACTGACATGCAGACTACTAGCTACTAACATGGGGGGCGGCGGCAGCGATCCTTTTAATATTTCAGTTTTTACGGGCACCACATCTTCTTTATTTTTTATGCTATTCCGTTTATGTTTTAACCACAGATGTACGTAAACTACGTCTAACTTAAATTCTTTAAATACGTAAACTACGCATTGTTTCTGTATAACTATAAACAATGCGTGGTTGACCGTGGGATCACTAGCTTTGGCACGTGTTGCCTAATTCATTTCAGGCCTAAGCCTGGATTCAGTGTCGATCAACTCCACTGGAGTTTAACAAGGATATAATTAAGACAACTTGCACTAATATTTTGTTGACATAATCTGTTTAATTATTCTTGGCTATGGGAGTATATATAAACTAATTATAGACTAAGCGGCTGTCATCAACTTATGATTGAACCTAAACGAGTTAAGTCTCACATTGAAACACATCCTGTTGGCAGTGTTCAAATTTTTGAGATCTTTATAATCTCATACGCACTGAAAACCTCACATGCAGCTTTAGGATAGATGTACTTGTTCTTTTGTTGTCCAGCAGAGAAGGGCCATCGCCATCCCGACCAAGACAAGATACATTTGCCAACCTAGTTCTATCGCTATTTTACTGTTATTAGCGAGAACGTGTTGAAAAGGGGGATCGGAGAGCTTGTTTTGGTCAATGACGCAATCTTGCACGCATTAAATTTGACGATATACTTAAGTTTTATAGTGATAAAGATAAAACTTTATTGAAATCTTAATCGTGAATCCATCTCGTCCCCACGACCAGGAAGGTTCATCCACTTGACCCGTTAATTTATTGTCGGGCGGTAGTTTCCAGGATCCATCAGGGCGATGAAATTCTTGGGTAAGTGACTAATTGTTACGGCTCTTTCCCTTGTGGAGGAGTCTGTCCATGTGGAGGATAGATGATCTGACGTAAGGAGTGGGGACTGAGGCTGGTAAACGTGGAGTGGCAAGTGGAAGCGTGGTTGTTAGAGTTGCTGCTGTGTAATTGTTATTAATGTTTTAAAGGCTGTATGCAGCCACGACTAGGATAGTTATTTCAGTTATACGTTCTGTTCCTCATTGTTAGGCTTTGATTAAGCTCCCGCTAGATCAGTGAGTTATTTATTTATTAATTGTGTTGAATAGGATGGCTATATACAGGAACGGATCCGGAAATTATTTTGAGTGGGGGCAAAATATTTAAAGTACTATTATATTATTGAAATTTTTTAAATTTTAATTATTATTTTAAATTTTAATTTTTTAAAAAATTAAAATTTTGCCCCATTAATTTAATTGGTGACAAAAAATAATATTAAAAATTATAGATATATTAAGATATCAAATAAAAAATAAAATCTAAGCCCATCTATTTTTATTCATAAGGGCATCTAGGGTACTTCTTTTATCCCTATTATCACTAGTGCTAGACGGTTTGTACTATTTTTGCTCATTTTTACGACTTTATATGCTACGATTTTTCGTCTACAATGAGAAATCTTACCTTGCGTCTTCACTAAAAGTCTAATGGAATGTAAAGATTAAAACTGTACCAACTCTATTATAACTTACAAGAACACATCTCTAAATTATACGTATTACACATTCTTCCAAAGAAAAAAAGTGAAAATTTACCTATCAGCACTGGAATGGGGTGAGGCCTGTGGGGGAATTCTTTCCACAATTGCGCTCAATATAGATTATTGTTTTTCGCTTTGAGTGTGGTAGTCCTTGTGGAGTTAGGGGAAGAAAAGCCAAAAAGTCAAAAAGTAGTGTGATGAAGAAGCCAAAATGGTAGAAAAATCTGAATAAAAAAAATTCAATTAAATATGTAATTTTTATCTCCCTATTTGTAGGCTTTCAGTTAAAAAAGTTATGGGCTCAAATAATAGTAATCTTAATAAAAATAGATGAATTCAAATTTGATTTTTTATTTGATATCTTAATAAAATTATAATAGTTATTATTTTATTTTTTTCACTATTAATTTAACTGGGGCAAAATTTTAAATTTTTTATAAAATTAAAATTTAAAATAATAATTTTAAATTAAAAATGTTTAGAAGTAGTGGGTATTTTATCACCGGCCATCATTGCAAGGGCTCTTGAAATCCAACATTCACAAGGAAGGGAAACGCGACTCGTATAAAAGCAAAAGAATCAGTTTCTGGAGACGACAGAATCATAAGACTCTTGTAGAAAATAAGGAAAGCTAGTTTGTGTGAGGGATGGTCTCAACCAGCCAACACCTACTACAGTAACCAGAATCTTGAGCGGAGCCACAGTGGGAGCAAATGGGGTTAGAATGATGCCTCTAGAGAAGGCTTCTTGGACCATAGTGATCAACAAAGTTCCAACCACATCTTATTTTGGCTTTGGTAAAAGAGCACTGAAAACCCATCTTCTTTTATTTTCTTTTGTTGTTGCTCGTTATAAAGGTGTATGGGACGGTGGCATTAAAATACAAACTCAAAGGTCAAAAAGTCAAAAGTTGCTTTTACTAAGCCGGGCCCCCGACATAACATATCGTTTGCTGGCTTGGCTATGAGATGCACCCACAAAACAACACAACACAAACCAACGACGGAAGTCAGTGATCTTCACCGTCAGACGGATATATCTAGACCGTTTGATGTGGGTGAGAAGGATAAATAATACTTGCCTCGGTGCCGATTGTCGAGTTTCTTACATTCACATCAATTTTACGTGTAACTCAAATCTCTGCCGACTACTCTAGATCTCTCCCCTTCCTTAATTTCACTCGTACACTACACATATATGGATTTAAATGGTCATTATTGATTAACAAACTCAAATCAGCTTACCTTACCAAGGAAATAAAATAATCGAAACACTTGTTTGAGGGGTCAAATTAAATTAAAGCTTCAATACTTTGATTTAACAAAAGCTATATATCATCAAACAACATACTATATTTTTACAATTAGTTTACTCTAGGGATATAACTTTAGTTAACAGAATACTTTCACTTTGTTGAGCTAGCTAGCTTTTGTGTAGTGCATGCGTTTATTTGATGATCTGTGAATCATGAATATATTAGGAAGGGTGCAGCGTTGGCCTTGTGATTTGATTCCAAGTAGTTGTCCGAATGTTAGGGTACCATTTCTGAGTAGACAGGTAATAGGAGAGCAAACCAAAAAGAGTCAGTAGTAGATTTCTCTAGCACATTGCTGTACTTGTTAGTACGTTCCTAAGTTAGCATTTGTGTTTTGTCTAGTCTATTATGTACGTGGTCCACTTAATTTGCATAATATCATTTTGTTTAGGTATGTATGTATATAACCCTAAGCCTATGTTTCCAATTTTTAAACTCCATATTATTACTCCTTTAACATAAATTTAGGTTGAAATCCTTTTTTGATAGTCAGAATTCACCAAATTAAGATCAGTACTTACCTAAAAATAACTATCATTTAATCTTATAACAAATAAGAAATAATATTAAGATCGTAAAAGAGTATTCAAAACATTAGGCCGGCAAACCACTCCTGCCTATTCCATATGCAATCTCATATAGAGATTATGAAACAGCAGCTAGCCACCAACTTAATTAGCTGAAGCAGCTATATATGTAATCAGAAGTCATGAGAATCATGTGGTAAGATTTTAAATTGAAGCTTACGGGGCTACATATTCTATATGCTTTCTCTTCCTTAATTACTTGAGGCAAAGCGCGTCATTATTATATTGTTTAGTATATGTGTTTGGGATACGTGAACAAAAAAAATATTAAGCTGGAAAGGAAAGATAACATAAAATTTAGGGGTTGCTAGCCAATAAACAAACAAACATCTATAAGCAGATCTTAAAACTAGATCTGCTTATAGAATTTAAAAGAAAAAGTCATACCCTTAGTCTTAAGTTCTGAGTGTAAATTCAATCTCATCCACTTTCTAACTTTTTAACACTATAGACTATAGATGGTCGTGCTTTCTTTTAAATAATTGGTTACTATGACTATTCATTTTTGTTATTATATATGATTGGGAATATTTAATTAAAGAAGTTGACATTATCACATTAATTATGAGGTTATTTAATTCGAGTTTACTCAAACGAAGAATTTAAATATTGCAATTTCCATGAAAATCTTGGTTCAAAGTTCAAACAATATCAAAATAATGAGATATCTTAAAATATTATAAAAATTATAAATGTTAAATTTCAAAGTCAACAAGCTAAGGAGGTGGATTTTTAAGAAATTCTCACTACAGGATTTATACCATTTAAACTAATAATTAAGGTAACAAAAAATTGTTGCCTATCTAAAATCATAGTTTTTGATTATTCGATCATGCCTAAAGATTATTAATATTGCAAAAATTAATTTTCACACCAAATACAAGTTATTTTAATGAACAACTTATTTTAAATTTTGACCATTGTTGAAACTTATTTCTCCATTCATATTCAACGTTTTCAGATCGTTGAATACAAAGATTGCAGAAAGGGAAACATAATCGGTTTATATAATTGAAGCTAGGAATTAATATAATCAGTCATCTAAGTGCATTCCCCCATAACAATGTCTTCTTAGCACATGAAGGAAGCACCTTCAAAGGAGTCAATCTGTGTTAAGATTCATGAATCCTCCCATTTTTTGTGTGCAGCTATATTATTCATATTAGGGTGTATGGTTACATGTTTCCGATTACCTTTCTTCCATTTCAAGAATTCTTCGTTTCCTGTCTCTCCTCTACCACGCTTCACGTGGAGCTGACTATGCAATGTTTCTATACGTGACAGGTAATGAACAAAACAGGGGGAAAAGAAAACTAAGAAAAGGTCTAGGGTGTCTGTACAGAGATTCAGTTTTATGTATCCTTGTCTTCCTATAATTTTTAATTATCTTAATAGATTATAATAAAAATGGTCTATATATATATATTTGTTTATTTAATTAAGGAAGTAGCGATGTCATTGGGAGATTAACTAAATTAAAGACGTAGTTATGAGCAATGGTTTGGAATTTATAAATAATAAGTTTAATTTTTTGTTTAGATCACTTAAAGTCAAATATTCTATTCATAATGAAATTTAATTTCAAGTCCAGAAATTAGCCGCCCGTATTGAAAAATAAGTTGATTTCCAGTTACCTAACTAATACAAAAAACAAAAAAAAGAAAAATCAATTGAAACTTGACTGAAACAATTTGTTCAGTTAGAAGATAACTACCAACTAAAATAACTGTTTAGCATATGCTTTTGTCATTGGGTGACGCACTGTACCCATAGACTGGTAATCTTGTCTGCAGGACACAGAAAGCGCATTAATTTACGTGAAACTATGTCTTAAAGCATTGTGAATGCTTGTTATAAAAATAGTTGAACTTGTACGAATGTAATTAACTATGACTTAAGAATGGAGTTTCACTATTCCTGAAGCTCATTCAATGTTCAAAAGATTGTGTTACTTTCCACTAGAGTTTGGCAGTCGAATCTGCAGGTTCATTCTTCCCTTTAAAGTATCCATCAAAATTGATGCATATGTTCCAAAGCCTTCCACAGATTCATAACTTCAAACACCATCTTTCATGTTTGAAGAGAACTTTGGTTTACATCAACCAAATTGAAGTAGCTCCAATTTGCAAAACTTGAAGAATAAATTGGCGAGTCGCCTGTTTCCTGTTCCTTTTCAATAACATGAGAAGAAAACACAATTTCAAACGGATGAAGTTGAGTTGATTCATGATTGCTTAAATGCTTTATTTTACAACAACAAATATAAATGTATGAGTATATTTTTACATCTAAAGGTGCGGAAAATAAATGATAAAAGGAGATGTTCCTCGTACCTTTATCAGTAGATAATTTCTTTCTTGGTAAATAACTCCTGATAATTTTATTTGATCCGGATGTATTTTGAATTAGCGACTATTTTTAATATTAAAAAAGAAAGCTAAGAACCTCATTAGTTATCACAGCATTTATCTGTGCTGGTCCAATGCAAATTTCATACAAGAATGAACTAGAGCTGATAAAAGTTTGATCTAGTGTATTGCGAGAATTGTGTCAGTTGAAAGGATTTCATGCAAGAATACAAGAAAGTGAACTGCAATTCACACCACGAATACAATACTCCTCTTCCATGAGAAGTATGATGATACCAAACCGCCGTATTGTGGTCTA
>JANZLH020000023.1:1995350-2007119 GCA_026770325.2 Erythroxylum fimbriatum | reverse complement strand
AATGCGCTAAAGGGGATTGCCTTTAGGGCACTACTCTAACAATCTTAACGTTCTGTACACATATAAGTCGACTTACATACATGTACAAGTCGACTTATCAGAACCATGCAAGCACAAGTCGACTTACACAATGGACAAGTCAACTTATCACTTACAACATCACTACCATATATGTACCCATTCATGTTCAACTAATTGATATTTTCACCAAATCCTTAGGCAAGAAACAATTTGACTCTTTTCTTCGCAAGTTGGGAATTCAAAATCTGCATGCTCCAACTTGGGGGGGGGGGCATATTTTGTGTTTTTGGAAAATATTGTAATGAGCTGTACCCAGTTGTATTTACATAACTATCTTTTAGGAGTAGCGTAAGGAAAGACATAATTAAGGAGAGGGCTACGGTTATAATCCCAAAAAAACTTGTATACATATTTCGTTTTTCAGCATGAATTAAAAGAGAGATCTTTCCTTTAATGACACAATTCCTCGATGATTTTGACTTTTCAGATTCATCTTAAACTCATGGACATCCATGCACATTTAAAATGGACATACAAATCACCTCCTTACTGTATAGTGTTGACAAAAACCTCACACTCTAAGATGAGATACATCAATGACCCCTATTCATGTTTTACATAATCAAAATCACTAGGTTACAAATTATGAACTACATATTACGAAATGTTATTTATAATCAAGAACTAGAATTTCTGATATTTAAAATAATCCTAATCAAGATTGTCAAAGTCTCAAAATTAGTGATTTAATATATATAAACTCGAGATTATTTATGAAAATAAATTAAATTTTTTTAATGATATTTCTAATTGCTCTAAATATTCTTTTTCTTTACCAAAATTGATATTACATATCCAAAAACGAGATCTATGTGTGCAAGATAGAGATTATATAACTTTTGAGGAAATGATTGAGTCAAAAACTAGTTATATCTTATGTTTTGTTATTTATCAAGCTAAATTTTCATTCACTCATCTGATTCTTTTTTAGTAAAAATCTAATTAAAATTATTAATAATGTTTATTATAGTAATAACTAAAGTAAAATAGCCGACAATAACAAGATAAAAGCAGCAAAGTAAGCAATTGATTCAAGTATAAAAGTCCAAATTAAAGTACTAAGTGATGATTACAAACCACTTGAAATAATAATCAAATAAAAAAATAAGATACTAAAAATTAAAGCATTAAATGTAAATGTTAGTAGGAATAACAATGGGTCAAGTTGAGCTTAGAGTGTGACTCACTCTTAGACTGAAACTTGATCGGGGTTAGTTCATATTGCATGAGATTGAACTTGATCGGATTTTCGATGGTCCAAAATTCGCTTGAATCTTAAACTTGCCTAACTTCAATCCGACCCAACCTAGAGGTTTAATGCTCCACCTTTACTGCTTCATGCATCCTCTTTGACTAAAGATTTAGTAAAAGCAACAACAACACCATTAAATGGTTATTGATATCACAACAATCATCAATATCATAATAACCTGCTTTGTATTGCAAAGGCAAAAAATGGACACTACTACCATAACAACAACATTGTTAATACCAACTTCCATTGTAGATAACATAATAGAGAAGGTAAAGAAAACAAAGAAATAGAAAAGAGAAGAAAGAAGAAAGAAGATGAAAGCAAAAGAGGCGTTGTAGCAAAGAAAATAGAGAAGTTCATAAAGATAGGTAAGAGAGAAGTTAGAGAAAAGAAGAACTCTAGAAGCAAAAAATAAAACTAGGATTTACTTTTAATATACTCACTCAGGATTTAGTGTAAGTCAGACTATAGAGCTCGAGTTGAAGCCCGACTTGAAACCTAGAAATTATATAAAAGAAGTCTGAACCTAATCTAAAATTCGATTAACTTGTATTGAACTTGTTGAATTTGGGTCAAGTCGAACTAAGACAAAACTTATTTGTCATTCTTAAATATTAGTGTTAGTAAATAAATAAATAAAATATAATTTGACGAGTGAAAAAGCTAGTTCATTATAAATTATAGTATTTACAACAGTAAAATAGAAAGAGTTTAAGAAATAGCTCATTTTTATTTTTTAAACAATATTTTGTGAAGGTTTTGTAGTAACAAAATATAAATACAAAGGTCTTTTAAAAAAAAATATTCAAATTATAGGAAATTTGTAAAGTTTTTGTAAGATGGATAAGGAAAAAAAAAAGATAGTGGAGGTTTAAAAAAGGTTTTGGAGGAGAGTTAAGAACTTAAAGAAAATTCCAATATTTACTCTTAAGATTTCATCTTTAATGATATCATCTTTAACCATATCTCCCATTATAAGCAAACGGTTGAGGAAATGAGAATGGGAGGAGCTTTTTGCAACTGCCAAATTAATGTGGATTAATGCATTCTTAGGTAGTCTCGATTAAAAAGAGATTTCAATTGATTTAGTCTAAGGATAGAGGTTGTGTTACTCAAGAGAAAGATTAACTGTAAATTACAAATTCTTACTAGTCTAAGAAACAAGAGTTGTTCATGAAATTAGAGTGAAGTTAAAATATAGTAAAGTCCTAAGGGTTATCTTACCTATATCTAGCTCATTTCATATATTGCTCTCTACTTGATTATTACTTTGTTTTAATGTTTAGAATTGGTTATTTATTTCCCTTTTTACCCAATTGCATTACATAGTTTAGATAATTAATAGTTTAGATAATTAAGTTTGTGAATAATTATTAATTAACAAATGGTCTACTAGTGTTAACTATATCTACATTGTGCACTTCCGGTATAAAATACACAAACTAGTAGGCCCTCTAAGTTTGAGCTAAGCCAAAAGGTTAAATTTTACTAACTAAAGCATCACTTAGTTCACGTGGCATATAGTTAGATATATTAGACTCACCTAAACTAACATGGCATGAGAATGTAAAATAAAATTTTAAATAAAATTTAATACTTTTTACTTATTCTTATAACTAAAATTAAAATTCTACTTAATAAAAGCTTACAAATATTTTAAAAACCATAATTATGTGTTATTCTTGTAATTTTGTTTTTCTTTCAATCTTTCATCCTCATTCTCCGATCATTGCCAATTCCTTCGTTCCTTCTACTTGTTATTCTAAGTTTTTTTTAAATCAAAGGGTCTCTTTCAGAGAGAAGAAGAAACAACTTGAATCATTAAATAATAATGATGATGTTGATGATAATGATAGATGATAAAATAGGGAAGAGCTGAAAAGAAAGAGTTAATAATAGAGGAGGAGGAAGGTTAAGAGCAAATGAGATTAAAAAAAAGTCTAAACAATAATCTTTTGGATTTAATTTCTTATTGTTAAGATACGTGTTATGTATTTTATTATTAATTTTGATATTATTTGATACTTGGATTAGTTTCAAATTCTAATCCGGATGGAATAGAATATTCCTTAGATTTGGTTGATTGATTGTAGCTGGAATGTAGCTTAAGAATCATGGCTTTTTGTGTAAATTAATGATCATTTTTGTGTGCCTTGGAGTCCGAAATGTTAAAGTTATCTTTGATAATATTTGGTAGCTAATTGTATGTAGATATAACTCTATTTAGTGAAGACTTCTTGGTGAATCATGCAACCTAGGGTTTAGGGTGTTGTTAATTTTATTTTAATAACACTCTATAGATAATAACACATATTGAAATCTCCTATTTCTTAATAAATAAAGATTATCTAAAATATATAACCCTGGTTTGAGATTGACAGATATCACCCATTTATGATAACCTATGTTTTAGAAGGTTGATTGTGTGAAAACAATTCAGTGAGCGGCATTGCAACATCAAGATTATAAAATCAAAAGAGATAGGCTATACCGCGTACTTAGTCGTGCCTTATCTACGTTTATAATTATTTAGTTAGAAGTTATCGCCAAGTAGTGGACGATGAGGAAAGGTGCAAGTTTAAAAGAGACGTAGTTTTTGTTGTTCATTCACATGATTTCCATCATTGGTGGGTGAGTTTCTAGGCTTTTAGAATATGGAATCCCTACCTTTATTTATGTGTCTTTCTGACGGACAATATCACAGATTTGAATAATCCATTTGGGGTTTCAATCAAGCAGATTGGATTAGGCATGTAACGTGTTTTGGTTGCTCCCCAATTCATGACCAACTTGTCCTATTTGGTTTTCATAACCTTGTTATGGTTTTTATAATGTTCTTTCAATTGAAAATGTAAGGCCGGTGGCTATTAGATACATTCAGTATACATACCAAAGTTTCCATTTTCCAACCTTCAATTAACAAAACAAAGAAGAAATTTCACAATTAATAAAAATGTGCTGACGTTAGATTTCTCTCTCTTTTTTTTTTCATTATGTTGATAATTACTGGCTCTTTCACATCTTGCCAAGTTGCTTTCTCCAGAAGTAATACCACTCAGTCCCAGAAGCGTATATTTATAACAAGAAGTAACCAAAGATTAAAGCTTCTTTCTTGTGTAATAATAACCCTAACTTTTGGTGTAGCAAACAGAAAGAGCTGTTCTGGGTCTTCACCGAGATGGCTTCCTCACTTTTACTGGTCGTGGTGTTTGTGTTTGATCTGATTGCTTTCGCACTTGCTGTTGCTGCTGAACAGAGGAGGAATACTGTCAGTTCAGATCTCTCTCTCTCTGTGGCTTTGCGTTGAGAAGTTGTGCTCGTTATGATGGTGGCTCTAGATAGACCTTTAAGCTTGTGTTTCTTACTAAGGTGCTATAAATGCTGTTTCTCTGCTAAAGCTTCACATGCAATAGCCTAGTTCTCTCTCTCTTTGTCTTTCTCCGTAAATTCAGTGGGTTATTATCTTACCCTGTTATGGTGAACATGACCTACGGACTTCAGCTTCCAATACTTGATTATATCCTTGATAAAAGTTACTTCTATTATCAACCCAAGTCCGAAATTGTGACAATATCATGTTCTTTGATTTTTCACTATGTAAACAAAGTTTCGGTAATTTTTAGGAATTACCCTGCCTATAGGTTTTTGTTCCAACATTGTAACTCATCCTACAATGAAGGAAACTGGAATTGGAAGCTAAAGTTGAAGCAATGACGGGAAGATGGATTCCTGATGGATTTTCTTTTTTTCTATTGGATATGCACTTCTGTTCCCTATAAATTGATGTTTTTCAATAGATTCGATACTGTTGTCTGTTCATGAGTTCTGATGTGAGAGTAGGTGCAAACTTCAAATGCTTCTTAAACATTTCTGAGAGGTGATTTTGCTTGAAGCGCCCACTTTAAGCCTGCTATACGTACGAAATTGATTTCCATACCATGTCATTAGCTCGATTTCAAACTGCCAATTTTTTGTACTGACTATCACTCATTAACTGAAAGAAGATGACTTGGATTCATTTATGAAAGTTTCGGTCTTTGCAACTTTTTGTACTATAGATCATGATTGATGCTTGGAAGTTCGTGTGTGTAGTGAAGTTCGTGTGGTTTCAGTACGTAATTGTGTCCATAGGCATGTTAGGAAATTCATGCTTGCATTTTAAATGTGCTCATTGGCTTCAATAGCATGCAGTGAGTAGCCTTTATTTTGTGAGAACTGGAGTTAGTATAGAAGAAAATGATTAATGAAAACATGAAGACTAGCTTGTTTCCTTCCGTGTGTTAGAGAGGGTAGTAAGCAAGATTGTTTAGAGTTTGTACTCCATCTCACAGCAGGATAGACAGCACCGCAGTCCTGTTTTTTTTAGTAGTAGTTTCAACAGAATAATTCATTCTCTTATCAACAGGCATCAGTGATAACACAAGGGAATAAGAGCTACTGCAAATATGATTCGGATATTGCTACTGGCTTGGGGGTGGGTGCATTTTTATTCCTTATGGCTAGTCAAGTTTTAATAATGGTAGCAAGTCAATGCTTGTGCTTTGGGAGGGCTATGAGGCCTAGCAGGTCAAGAACATGGGCCATTGTCTTCTTCATCACCTGCTGGTATGTGCTCATCCTGAAGGACCTGAACTGTTTGTCGTAATATTGTTCTCGCACTCAGTTTGGTCACAACTGTAATAAGTGGTCATTCCAGCCTTAAGCTCAGACTGTGGCCAATACCATTGGATAAGAAAATGGAGATCTTAACCTTTTCTTTCTTTTACTTATTCTGGCTGTTGCAATGTGCATCAGGGTATTCTTTTCTATTGCTGAACTCTGCTTGCTGGTGGGTTCTGTTCGAAATGCCAAACATACCAAGTACTACTTGTCAGAACATTCCCTATCATGCAAGGAATTAAGGAAGGGGATTTTTGGAGCTGGAGCGGCATTTGTTGTCTTCACTGGCATTGTATCTGAGCTTTTCTATGTCAGCCATTCCAGGGCTAATGACGGACCTTCATATACTGGAGATACTGGCGTGAGGATGGGAGGCCTGTAGCTTACTTGAGTCTTGGATGACAAGCCTAACTGTTAGTCATGGATGGTTATTTTAGGTTGTAAATAATGTGGGTAATTAAACAGAACTACACATTTATCAGGCATATGGAGTTAAGATATTCTTTTGGTGTTCTTCCAGATTATCGTTTATTTTCTTTGCTTTTTGGGCCATTTCCCTTTCTGGCTACAAATTATATTGTCTTCTGTCATTAATTTGTCTTCAGACCCATGAAAAGTCTCGGATGTTTGTCTAGTTCTTGCTTTGTTTGCAACCATGATGATATGCATTCACAGGTCAAGTTTCATATTTATTCTGCTTGTAGTCTGTCTGTACTGTTTGTCACTCTAGCCCACGAAGAGCAACGATGCTTAAAGCTGAAGACCGGACTAAAACACCAACTTTGTGTTTAGAGAAATTTCTTGCATACATGAGCACAAAATGTAATATAGTCTTATTGTTGTGGTCTTTTTTAATTTCGTATGTAACGTTGAAATGGAAGATAGAAGTAAAGATTCGTAAATATAGAGAGAATATTGAAAAGAGGAAATAGCCAAATTCTGTTATACTTGTCCTTTGCTATCTGAGTTAATGGTTCAACCGAAATTTAGTCGTGATCGAACCAGTGATTAATAAATATATAAATTTTTATTTTATATATTATATATATAAGATAATTTGTAAACATGCTATTTAATTATTTATCTAATTGTAAACTTAACTTAAACTTTCAAACTTCAAAACATACAAGTTTTTTTTAAAATTTACCAACACAATACAAATAAGATAACAAAGCTCACTAGTCATATTTCATCAAAAAGATTAAAAAAAAGATCACTAATTATAATATTCATTCAAGTTGAAATCATCAAAATCATGGCATTTTAAATGGACTGACTGATTCTTTCTTTCACCGGTTCAACGGTTTTTACTGGTCAAACAACAAAATGAACGGGTCAATCACTCACAAAAAATAAGGGTTAAACCGGACCGTTTAATGCTTTGAATTACTGGTTCTCCGGTCCGACCGATCAGTTCAGTCCGGTTTTCAAAACACTAGTTACTACAACGTTTAAATACATGTAAAAGAGAGACTAGGGTGGTTGCTGGTTCTGTGTTACAATCGTAGAATGTTATTTAAAACTGTTGAGTTTTGACTCCTTTGTTTGTCCCATATTAGTTGGGGAAAACAATTAGGGCAATGCTCTTGCCTATATAAGAAGGTTGCTACCTCTTTGGTTAATGTACCAATACAAAGTCAAAGATTTGTATGACAAATTTGACTATAGTTAAATTCCTCTTTTGAGGTTAGAGTTGTAGAGTTTGTTGTGGGTATTTCTTTGTGAGTGTGTTGGTGTATTTGAGAATTAGGTGAAAGAAAAAATTGTGTGATTGTAAGGATTTTTCACATAGTATATTTTCTTCTTGTTGCCCGTGGTTTTCTCTCCGGTTTGGGAGTTTCCACGTAAATTCTCTTGTGTTGTTATTATTTATTTATTTTCTGATATTTTTGCCTATCAAATATCCTTTGGTGTGGGTTCGGGAGGTCTAAATTCCCAACAAATTGTATCAAAGCCAAGATGTGTTTTTTTTTTAAATTCTAAGTACGCTATGTGGTCGCAATTTTGACTGATCTTTCACATCAGAAAAGATTTTCTTGAGAAAAACTCATTTGGTGCGGTGGAGCTTTGGTGTGATAGTGTGGAAGTGCATGTTTAGGAAAGTTCTGGCTAAGGAAAGACTTGGTATATTGGACCCCGATTCCGGAGCCCAACTATCCGGAGTCATACTTGCATGAGTGGGTTCCCTTGTAGGGTTATTTTATTAACCCTCATTAGCCATCATCAATTCATCCTCATTCTCACAACATCCCAAAAATTTCCTCTCCCTCAATTTGTTCACTGGCGTGCCCATACAAAGCAACCACCATAATCAAACTCATTTTTCCTAATTCAAAGAAGATTTTGGACAACTTCAAACCAAAATTTCTATTCGACTTCCTCAAAGAAATCGCATCTATAAATCTCTAGTTTGTTTTGAAACAAGAATCATCTCAATCGGAGCTCTACAGCTCAAGATATATTTAAAAAGCTAAAGCATGTACATACCCCAATCATGCTCTCTCAACCGACCTCTCCCTTTCTCTCCATAAAACTTATTCAAATCAACTCCAAAAGATACCAATTTTCATGAAGAGGTAGGCAACGATGTTAGGAATCCACTGCTTCAAGAATCACTTCATTTGGAGGTTAGATGAGGAAGTTATGCTTGAAAGAGTTGAACATGTCTATACTCTCAAACAATTTGTTCCTATCCTGGCACGATTGCTATAACTTTCACTATAGGAGTCAGATTGAGCTCGTTTTGGACTACTTGAAAGAGAACATCGAGATATACAACTTTTATGAAGAACTCGAAGTGAGATTCGGCCTCTAAAAGGGGTTAAAAAATGGAACAAAAGAAGGAAGCAAAAGGTCAAACTAAGATGATGTGTAGCGCCCCCTTACCGCAGGGTACACACCGAGACGCCCGGAGGTCATTCCGGTACATATCCTACGATAAGGGCGAGCTACGATCGGTCACTACATTCACTTCATATGGCATCATATCATTATTTACTTGTAAAGCATCATAAGAAAGTCACAATATTTTTAAAACCAACTTTTCCTCATTTCATTTAACAAAAATCGAAGTCTACTTTGTGTCTTTCAATAAGTTCTATATGTACATTCCCAAATTCAATTACAAGAGTACTACATGAAAGAGGAAAATACATCAATCTATCTAAGTCACCCAAAAATCCCAGCTGACCGACCTTTGAGCCATGATTTCTCTTGTCAAAACACAATCTACACGGCTGGTAGAGCCTCTCAGCAGCTAGAGTCGCCTCTCGATCCTAAAAAGACAACGTTGCAATTTTGATGAGTTTTGTGAACTCAATGAGGTAACCATCATCGATGGTTCACTCAATTCATACATCACATCAATACACGTAGCATAATATTCACCACATTGCATATTCATAATATATCACATCGTTCATACGAAACACATCAATTATAATTTGCAATGCAAGTGAGACTCACTTTCATTTATTATTGTTGTTATGATCGAGTTCCTTGTTACCAGCTCATCCCCTCATGGATGTCGAGCTTTGTCGTATATCGTCCCATATCCCTTAGTGGATATCGGGTACAGTCGCACTTGAGCCCGAGGCTCTATTCACATTCTGAGCTTTAAGCTCTTTATCCTGGCAACTCTGGTCATAACTTCCTTTATCTTTCATGCATTCATGTAATGAATGTTTCGCATAACATGACCTTAGTCAAACACATGGATGCACATTCCCATTTTAGACCACATTCATCATCGGACTATAGTCCGGCATTCAACAGAACTGCTGAGCACATTTTTTTTGCATTCATATGCCTATTCACAATTTTCACATTTTGAAGCACTTATTTCGTCATGTTCACATACAAGGAGCACTTTAATCACTCATTCATACATCAAAATCACCGGACCTTCATTGTCCGAAATCAGCACAATTAACCACATCAACATCATTATTCAAAATATATTCTAAAGCAAACAATTAATTGAGTGAGATCGTCTAGGTTACTCACAAGCTGCTCCCGAAGCTAATGCCTGGAAGATCCGGCAACGTCTGGAGGTTGACATTCCAGTTGCCCCTTTATAACAAATAAGGTACACAATATCACAATTTGCACAATAATGCACATGTATGAAATGAGTTATGTACAATGTATGTTCATGATAATCCCGGGGAAATTTCCATAATAAAATTGATCTTATATCAAAACTCATCTAAGTATAAATTATACTTAGGTTTATGCCTCACTAAAATCATTAGAATCACAATTCATTATTCTCTAGCTTACTTTCAGATTTTCCAAAACACCCCTTTCAGGTCTATTGTTCACATACAATTAGAAGGTGAAAATGAAGTAATTTGGTCATACTCTCTTCTAGAAAGTGTTCCTCTACGTCTCATCTTTCCGTTGATACCAAAATCACTCAATTTGGTTTAGTAATTTGGAAGATATGCCTCAAACAGTATCGGGTTGTTCATATTCAAAAACAGTGTACTATGCCTAACTTCCATTCAGAGATTAAACATCTTAGAGGCTGAATCATAATTGGACTTCTTGAGACAATTTATAGGGCTTATCTCTAGATTGCTCCAATTCAAAAATCATCTCATTTGGATTCCTATACATCCATATATAATAAAAATACTGAAGTGTGTTCAGTGGAATAACTCCAATTCATATTACTTAAGAGCACACTCATTGTACCCGTCCCATTCTTTTCACTCAATCTTTCTCTATTCACTTCAGATAGCTATGATTCTTGATGGAGATGTTGGTCAATGTCTTACGAAACTAATGGTTCAAGAATCAAGTCATTTGGAGGTCTAGAGAAGAAGTTATGGCCCAAAGAAGTAACCATATTTATGACCTCAATCAAAACGAACCTGTTTTGGTGCGATTTACATAACTTTCATAAGAAATGTCGGATTGATTTTGTTTTTAGACCATTGGAAAGAAGACTTCGAGATCTACGACTTTCATGAAGACCTCGAAGGCCAATTCTATCTTCTAAAGGTTCAAAAATAGAACAGAAGTCAGAAGATGAGCAGTAACTTCGTCTTACTTTTGCTTTGTCTTAGATGAACAGTACTAAGAAGAATTGGATGAACAGTGATGAGACGAATCGGATGAACAGTAACTTCGTCTTAGATGAACAGTACAAAGACGAATTGGATGAACAGTGATGAGACAAATTGGATGAACAGTAACTTCGTCTTAGATAAATAGTACTAAGACGAATTGGATGAACAGTGATGAGACGAATTGGATGAACAGTAACTTCGTCTTACTTTCTATCGTCTCACTTTTGCGTCCAAAACGTATCTACTTATAAGAATCATAACTTTTGACTCCGATGTCCAAATTTTTCATATAATATACCGTTAGAAAGAATAAAAGAAAGATCTACAACTCTTAAGAAGGCATCTTTGTCAAAATCTATCTAGATCAAGTCCAGATTTTCTCCCAAAATCAGAACATGAATTTTACAATCATCTTCCAACATCTTGCACCTATTTCTCAACTTCATAACAACTTTTGAGATCCTTAGAGACAGAATTGAATTTCGATGTCTCATACGAAATGTAGCCATATATCTCTAGTTTAATCCAAATCAAGAATCATCTTTTTTGGACGACCAGAGAATCCGTTGTGGCTAAAATACTAAAGCATATTCAGTGAACATTTTTTCAGATTTTCCAACTCTCAATACTTTACATCTAACTCATCTTCTACCTAAATTATCTCTTCCATTCAACTCCAAAAATCACTTTTACAACACT
>JANZLH020000023.1:1982875-1995250 GCA_026770325.2 Erythroxylum fimbriatum | reverse complement strand
AATCATGCACGGAAAGGTTAGTCAAAACCACTTTGACATTCCTGAATATTTGGGTGGTCATGATGCGTTGCTAGACGTCAATCTTGATCTATGATTATAAATTGTTTAATTGGAGAATTAAAGATAAATTAAAAGGATTTTTAATTAATCTATTTTTAATTATGAATTAAAATTAGATTTTATAATCATTGCCAACATGTTTAGGAACCTAATGGGTTTCACGTATAGAATGGGTTGAAGAGAGCAAAGTTAATTTAATCAAGTTGGACTTGATTGTAAAGTTTAGGAAACTTTATGATTAAATATGAGATATTTAATAAATAAGGATCAATATGTGATATTGAATCTTATATGGGCATAATTGGTATTTAATTAGAATTATTTGTAAATCTAATTAGAGTTAATTGAAATTAGAATTTAAATAAGTGACATGTGGAGCCTAAGGTTAGTAACTTATGGACCAATAGAAGAATAATACACGAACTAATAGAATGGTGACATATAGACCAATGAAATGGTGACACATGGATTAGTTTGACTTTCTTTAAACTTTCTATAGAAAATAGATGTAAAAGGCAACATAAGGGAGAGTGAGGCTCTACTGTGAGGTTAGAAGAGGGAGAAAAACAAAAAAAATGAGAGAGAGAAGGAAAGAAAAAAGGGGAAGAAAAAATGAGAAAGAAAGAAGTCACCAAGGTAAGTCAAAATCCTTGTTTCAAATTCATATTTCCCCCTTTTGATCCGTTTTACATACTTTTAGAGGATGAACTTGTAGAAAATCAAAGAGCAAAAGTTGTAGATATTGATCTTAGCTTGACCTATGAGAAAGGGGCTTGATAAAATAGTAATTATAGCTTAAGTTATGCTTCTTTCCCTAATACTGCCTGTGACAGACCTATATATAGGAACCTTGTATTATTTCCTGATTTTGGAAGTCTTTAGAGCCCTAATTAGTCAAAGTATAAAACATGAAAAATGATTATTCATGTCTTATTAATGCATCTGCGAAATTTTGTGGATATAAGATGTCTTGATAATGTTTTATTGTTGTTTGAGCATTGGTTGCCAGACTATTTCTTCCCAAAAATAGGACAAAATTTGGATGGGGGGTTGTTTTCCAAGGGGAGATTCTGTTTATGTAATTTTTGGATATATTAAGACTAATGAAGTCTAGTTTTAGGGGCCGAAAGAATCATAGTATTTGGATGTTTTTAGAAAGAGTTATGATTAAAAGAAGGCAGCTTGTTCATAAAGGAACATTAGGAAGAAAAGGATAAAAACATTGCACTTAAGGATTGATTACATATTCTCTCTATTCGTTATCAATGACCGATGTTCATATGCATGTCTAATAGGCTCTTAGAGTGATTTTCAATGCCCGGATATTATCAGGACGTCAAAGCAATAGCTCGTTGGAGTGTTCTGTGAGTTAGCCTAGATGTTTCTCATTATGGTTGATTTATTTTTGGTTAAATGTCAGTTATTGAATTGTTGCTTATATGATTGTTACAATTCTGGACATTATTGGTCTGAGGAGTTTGATATTTGGGACTGTATATGGAAATGTTTTTTATTTTATTGGCAATTGTTGACTATATGAATAATTGTGGAATGCTTATTTGAATTGAATTGATAGCGAATTTTGGACAATCAGTTACTAATAGAAGAAAATGATATATGAGATTATTCATATAATTGCATTTGGCATTCATAATGAGATAATAGGATTTGTGATCAAAATGACCAACACACAGACATTTAGGGCAAAAAGCTCGTAGGGCCTAAGGCTCATAATAAAAACTCAAGGCTTAATGCTCGTAATGTGATCAGGGCTATAATGCTCGTTAAGCTAGCTGATAGAAATTTGTTTGAAACCCGGAGCGTGAATTGGCATATTTGATCACAACACAAGGAAATAAGAATGAAAGCATATTTGCATTTTCATATACATGTTTGATTAAATTGAATTGTGATTTTGAAATACAATTTGACTTTTTTATAAAATATGATATGATTTTCTTGAGTTTTCGCCTAAGTTTATACGTGTTATTGAAATGTAACTTGATATTATTGGTTATGTGATATGTTAATTTGAACCGTCCTATGTGATATGGTTTGCAAAGTGCATCGATGATGGTTTACTCATTGAGTTTGCAAAACTCATCAAAATTGCAACGTTGTTTTTCAAGTTCAAGAGAGGTTTAAAGTTAGTTGGAGTATAACCCTTACGTTTTGGAAGCCATGACTCAAAGGTTCAATCAGCTTAATTTGCAGAGTCTAGTAGTAATTTTGCATTTGCGTATCACAACACATTACTACATTGTATATAGTGTGTTATAACTTTGTAACTGATATATATAGCTTGATATGTTGTATTTCTATATACTAATGTTCGAGATATAGGTATATATGTGTTGAGACTAAATTATTGCCTGATGAACGTGTTTAGGTAGTAATATAATGACAAGTTCTATGAATTTATTTGTTATCAAATATTGGAAATGACTTTGAATGTGAGAATTGATAAATGGGATAATAGAAGTGTTTTTCTATACATCTTTACTGAGATCACTAAGAAGGAAAGCTGAGCTTCCTTAAAATGTTTTCACACAGGTTGAATGTGGGAAAGTTCTGAAATTTAGGTCAAACTCTGGCAGCTTGTTGATTAAAATGCCTTTGTGCTACATGATCTTATGTGTAATGTGGAAAAATCTTTCTGAATTGTTTGCTAACATACATTATCCATAAAGTATATCCCAGATATTCTCTAATGCTTTTAGAAATATGCTCTATGGGTATGGTATGTTACATTTTTGGTATCAGAGCATGGTTTGGCATCCATAAAGACATATGTTAGCATTTACCATGACATAGCATAAGCAATACATATGGTAATCAGAATCATTGTTTATTAAAGGTCATCCACTATAGGTGACCATGTTGCAAAATCAATTGATCTTAAGTCAGTAGGGGCTAATAGATAGTCTCCTACACTACAATATGAGTATACACCACAGAGAGTCCCAGAGAAGAGAGAAAGGAGATATCATAAACTTAGGAAACAAGGAGCTGTGGACTTCTATGGAAGCATAGATCTCGCAGATGGCTGGAGAGGATAGAGAGAGTGTTTGATCAGATGGGCTGCAAGTAGGATGAAAGGTTTATTATGCAGTCTCCTTACTTTAAGGCCCAGCCTATCGATGGTGGAATACGGTCCTAGGTAGTTCTACCCGAACTTGCAGATTGACCTGGGAGGACTTCCTGAAGGCATTCAGAGCTAATTATATGCCACAAATATATTTGGATCGGAAGATGAAAGAATTTTTTGATCTCAAACAAGGAAACCTTATAGTAACTGAGTATGAAATACAATTTAATGAACTATCAAGGTATGCTACTGCTCTGATTCCTAGGGAGGAGGATAAATACAGTAGGTTTGAGTATGGCTTAAATATGGAATTAGGACAACATTGGCCATTACCAATCTGAATAGTTTTCCTGAGTTGAGAGCAGCTTCTATTCGGATCGAGCAATTATTAACGTGTGAACGAGGGATGTATAGACAGGAGCTTAGGTCTAAGAGGCCTGGTGATTTCCAAGCTAACTCTAGTAGGAGATTCAATAAACACCAGAGTAAACCACCGCGATCACAGTCTAGATCAAGGCAGATGGGATTCAAATCTAGAGGAGGTACTGCTCAGTCCGGTATTGATGGAAGCCAAGCATCTAGAAGCTAGTCTTATGGAAGATAAGCACAACAGATACCTAATTACGAGCATTGCGGAAAACATCATAGTGGAGTATGCTAGAGGGTGTCAGAAGATTCTTATCATTGTGGCTCCCTTGATCATCAAATTAGAGACTGCCCAATAGTTTTAGGAGCCTAGTTTGGAGTTAGAGGAGGACCAATGTCTGAGACAACTGCCCAACCTATTAGAGTTAGTGGAGCTGGACAGAGAGGTAGAGGTAGAGGCAAGAAAGCCTCAGCGAGCCCTAGTGTACCCAAGACTGAGGTACAGAGTAATCAACCACAGTCTCAGGCGGCTAGGATTTTTCCTATCACCAGACAGGAGGGACAAAGTTCTTCATATGTTATTGTAGGTACATTACACATCTTCGACCTTGATGCATTTACATTGTTAGATCCAAGATCTACTCATTTATTTATTACCCCACATCCATCATCTCAATTACATTATAAGAGAGAGATGTTGGAGTTGGAGTTAGAGGTGAGTACTCCAGTCAGTAGGAATATAGTAATTGGAGAGGTATAAAGAGGATGTATTCTCCAAATTGACCAGGCTGAAATGAAAGCCAATTTAATAGTACTGCAGTTGAAGGAGTTAGACCTTATTTTAGGAATGGATTGGCTTATTGCTCACAGGGCTGTGATAAATTGTTACACCAAGGAGGTTGTTATTGAATCTCCTAATCAACCAAGAGCTATATTTCAAGGTGTTAGTCAAGCAGTGCCAGTTTGAATGATTTTAGCTATATGCACATTTAGACTGATTAGAGATGGGTGTGGGGTCTTTCTAGCCTATGTGATGGATACTAGAGTTGAGCAGGCATTGCATGATATTCCCATTATCAGGGACTTCCAAGATGTACTTCCAAATGAATTACCAGGATTACCACCAAATAGAGAGACAGAGTTCACAATTGAACTAGCTCCAGGTACTGCTCGTATATCCATTCGTCCTTATATGATGGCACCTGTAGAACTTTAAAAACTTAAGACTTAGTTGGCGGAGCTATTAGACAGGGTGTTATCAGACCCAGTGTGTCATCTTGGGGAGCTCCAGTTTTATTTGCAAAAAAAAAATATGGAACTTTGAGGTTGTGCATTGATTATAGATAACTAAATCGGGTGAGTATCCATTGCCAAGATTAGAGGATTTACTTGATCAATTATAAGGAGCTCAGGTGTTTACTAAATTGGATTTGAGGTCATGGTACTATCAATTAAGAATAGTAGAAGTTGATGCACCAAAGAGTGCATTTAGAACTAGCTATGGGCATTTCGAGTTTTTAGTGATGCCTTTTGGATTAACGAATGCTCCGACTACATTTATGGCATTAATGAATAAAGTGTTTCATCCTTATTTGGATTATTTTTTTATTGTATTTATAGACGATATCTTGGTGTATTCGAGGAACAAATAAGAGCATTATGAGCATTTGAGGTTAATTTTACAGATCATGAGGGAAAAAAATTGTACGCCAAGTTTAATAAGTGTGAATTTTGGCTTGATCAGGTTGTTTTCTTGGGTAATATAATATCTGGATAGGGCATACAGGTAGACCTGAAAAAAATTGAGGTAGTGATAAAGTGGGAAACACCTAGAAATGTTTCTGAGATTCAAAGTTTTCTCAGACTAGCTGGTTACTTCAGGAGGTTTGTTGAGGATTTTTCATTGGTCTCAGCCCCTTTGATAAAACTTCTAAGGAAGAACGTACCTTTTAAATGGACTGATGAATGTCAGAGGAGTTTTGAGGAGTTAAAACATCGATTAATTACAACACCAATATTAACTATCCCATCTGGATCTGGAGGGTATACTGTATATAGTGATGCTTCACACCAAGGGTTAGGGTGTGTTTTGATGCAGCACAGTAAGGTAATTCCTTATGCTTCAAGGCAACTGAGACCTCATGAGTTGAATTATCTAGTTCATGATTTGAAGCTCGTTGCAGTAGTATTTGCTCTGAAGATCTGAAGACATCATCTATATGGGGAAACGTTCTAGATTTTCACAGAACAACAGAGTTTAAGGTATTTATTGAGTCAAAAGGAATTTAATATTAGACAAAGGAGGTGGCTTGAGTTACTTAAGGACTATAATTGCACGATAGAGTATCTTCCAAACAAGGCTAATGTAGTAGCTGATGCACTGAGCAGAAAATCCAGTAGCAATGTAGTACAGATTTAAGCGTCAAGGTTACCAAATCTAATTCAATTGAGATCATTGAACGTTGAATTAGATTTATGGTAGAATGGCACATTAATAGCTACATTTAAACTCAAGTTAGTATTACATGATAGGATCCGGGAGGCTTAAAGTAAGGATCCAAAGTTGGCGAGAATCATCAAGAAGTTGAAGCAGAATTTGAGTTCTAAGTTTGAGGTGAGAAACAATATTTTACGATTGGGACAGAGATTGTGTGTACCAGATGTTAATGGTATGAGGAAAGAGATTTTGGAGGAAGCACACACAATAATTTATACTCTGCATCCTAATACTACCAAGATATATAACACTCTTAAACAACACTTTTGGTGGGTAGGGATGAAGAAGCAAGTGATAGAGTATGTTTCTAGATGTCTAACATGCCAACAGGTTAAGGTAGAGCATCAAGTACTAGCTGGGAAACTACATTTATTACCCATTCCATAGTGGAAATAGGAGAGGATTATAATGGATTTCATTGTGGGTTTACCGAGGCAGAATGATGTTATATGGGTAATTGTTGATAGGTTGAAAAAATTAATCCATTTTCTTCTTATTAGAGAGAATAACACACTAGAGCAGTTAGCTAGAAGATATTTCAGTGAAATAGTGAGGTTACATGGAGTTCTAGTATCTATTGTATCATATCGGGATCTTATATTTACTTCTAAATTTTGGGGCAACCTACAGAGAGCATTGGGTACAAAGTTGAATTTTAGTACAATGTTTAATCCTCAGGCAAATTGGCAGAGTGAAAAGACCATTTAGACTGTTGAAGACATGTTTAGGGCTTATGTTTTAGGAATTTCAAGGAGCATGGAATGAGTATGTAGCTCTCACTGAGTTTACATACAATAATCATTGTCAACGTAGCATTGGTATGGCTCCATATGAGGCACTATATGGTAGAAGGTGTCGAACACCTTTGTATTGGGACGAAGAAGGCCTGAGGATTGTTGAAGGCCCAAAGTTGATTCAGGATACGTTGGATAAGGTGAAATTAATCTGTAACAAGATTAAGGCAACCCAGGACTGACAAAAGAGTTATACAAATTAGTAACGAAGTAATATAGAGTACCAAGTGGGAGATAAAGTATTTTTGAAAGTATTGCCCTAGAGAGTAGTGTTGAGGTTTGAAAAAAAAGGTAAGTTGAGCCCTAGGTATATTGGTCTTTATGAGATTACTGAGAAAGTGGGTCCTTTAGCTTACAGATTGGCGCTACCACTAGAAATGACTCGGATCCATAATGTATTTCATGTCAGTATGCTTAGAAAGTACAGGTCAAATCCGATGCATGTGTTATCAGCTCAGGAGGTTAAGATTGCATATAATTTGAGTTATGTGGAGGAACTATTAAAAATAGTCAGATATCAAACTAAGTAGTTGAGGAATTGAGTAAATCCTCTGGTAAAAATTATTTGGAGAAATCATTTGAGAGAAGAAGCTACTTGGGAGATTGAGGATAACGTAAGACAACATTAACTCCATTTGTTTGATTAGTTAGGTAAGAATTTCGAGGACAAATTTTCTTAAAGGGAGGAGAGTTGTAATATCCTGTCTCCTAAATTATTGAGGGTTAAAAGGTTTAAAAGATTAAGCTCATGCATATTGCATTAAATAAAATAAGTTATATCACTAGATGATTAATTTGGTGCATTAGGATATGAAATTTGTTATTTTATGTACATGCATGAGATTAGCATACACATACATAGATTATTATTTATAAATATGAGAAATAAGTGACAAATGTTTTGTGTACACTTAATTGACATATTCCGAGATGCTTGGATATGGTTTTGATGAATTAGAAATAAAATAGAAATTGATGGATTTAAGTTAGTAATTTGGAGTTAATTGTTAAAAAATCCAAAATTTGAGGAGTCAATGTTTAAATTGTCTTAGTATAATTCCTCAATGGTAACGTTGGATACAAGTGGCATTTTATATTTTTGACAATTGGCCCATGAAATTTGTGACAAATGGGACTTTAGACTTATGACATATGGAGCTTTAAAATGGTGACATATGTAGCTTTACAAACGGTGATATATGTAGCCTAACAATTGGTGAAATGTGTAGCCTTACAAGTAGTGACATAAGGAGGCTTAAATGAGTGACATGTGAAGCCTAAGGTTAGTAACATATGGACCAATAAAAGAACAATACATGGACCAATAGAATGGTGACATATAGACCAAGGAAATGGTGAGGCATGGATTAGTTTGACTTTCTTTGAACTTTCTAGAGAAAATAGATGTAAAAGGCAACAGAAGGGAGAGTGAGGGTTTGCCGTGAGGTTAGAAAAGGGAGAAAAACAAAAAATGAAAGATAGAAGGAAAGAAAAAAGGGGAAGAGAAGAGGAGAAGGAAAGAAGTCAATAAAGTAAGTCGAAATCCTGGTTTCAATTTCATATTCCCCCTTTTGATCTATTTTATATACCTTTAGAGGATAAATTTATAGAAACTCAAAGAACAAAAGTTGTAGATATAGATCTTAACTTAACCTCTAAAAAAGGTGCTTGATAAAATAGTGATTATAACTTGAGTTTTCCCTAATACTGCCGGTGACAGAACCTTGTACAGGAACCTTATATTATTTCCTAATTTTTAAGGGCTTTAGAGCCCGAATTAGTCAAAGTATAAAACATGAAAAATGATTATTGATGTCTTGTTAATTCTTCTATGAATATTTTTAGCTAGAAGATGTCTTGATAATGATTTATTGTTGTTTGAGCATTAGATGCTAGCATGTTTCTTACCAGAAACAGGACATAATTTAGATGGGGGTTTGTATTCCAAGGGAAGATTCTGTTCGTCTAATTTTTGGATATATTAATACTAATGAAGTTTAGTTTCAGGAGGCACAAGAATCATGCTATTTAGATTTTTGTAGAAAGAGTTGTGATTAAAAGAAGGCAGCTTGTTCATAAAGGAACATTAAGAAGAAAAGGATATAAACATTGCACTTAAGGATTGCATACATATTCTCTCTATTAGTTATCAATGACCGATGTTCATATGTATGTCTAATAGGCTCTTAGAGTGATTTTTAATACTTGGATATTGTCAGGACATCAAAGCAATAGCTCGTTGGAGTGTTCTATGAGTTAGCCTAGATGTTTCTCATTATGGTTGATTTATTTTTGGATAAATGTCAGTTATTGAATTGTTGCTTATATGATTGTTACAATTCTGGACATTATTGGTCCGAGGAGTTTGATATTTAGGACTGCATATAGAAGTGTTTTTTATTTTATTGTAAATTGCTGACTATGTGAATAGTTGTGAAATACTTATTTGAATTGAATTGATTGTGAATTTTGGACAATCAATTACTAATAGAAGAAAATGATATATGAGATGATTCATATAATTGCATTTGGCATTCATCATGAGATAATGGGAGTTGTGATCAAATGACTAACATGCAGACATTCGGGGCGAAAAGCTCATAATCAGGGCCTAAGGCCCGTAATAAGAACTCAAGGCTTAATGCTCGTAATGTGATCAAGGCTATAATGCTTGTTAAGTTGGCCAACAAAAATTGTTTGAAACCCAGGGTAGTGAATTGGTATATTTGATCACAACATAAGGAAATAAGAATGAAAGCATATTTGCATTTTCATATACATGTTTGATTAAATTGAATTGTGATTTTGAAATACAATTTGATTTTTTTAAAAAATGTGATATTATTTTCTTGAATTTCTGCCTAAGTTGATGTGTATTATTGAAATATAACTTGATATTATTGGTTATGTGGTATATTGATTTGAATGGTCTTGTGTGATATAGTTTGCTGAGTGCATCGATAATGATTTACTCATTAAGTTCGCAAAACTTATCAAAATTGCAACATTGTTTTTCAGGTTCAGGAGATGTTTAGAGTTAGTTAGAGTATAACTCCTACATTTTGGAAGTCATGGTTCAAAGGTCCGATAAGTTGAATCTGCAGAGTCTAGAAGTAGTTTTGCATCTACATATCATAACACGTTGCTACATTATATACAATGTGTTAATAACTTCGTAACTGATCTATGTAGCTTGATATGTTGTATTTTTGAACTAATGTTCGAGATATATGTATATTTGTGTTGAGACTAAATTATTGCCTGATGTACGTGTTTGGGTAGTAATATAAAGAAAAGTTCTATGAATTTATTTATTATATGACATTGGAAATGACTATGAATGTGGGAAAGTTCTGAAATTTAGGTCGAACTCTGGCAATTTGTTGATTAAAAAGCCTCTGTGCTATATGAAATTATATGTAAGGTGGAAAAATCTTTCTGAATTGTTTGCTAACATATCATGTCTGTAGAGTATATCCCAAATATTCTCTGATGCTTTCAGAAATATGCTCTATGGGTGTGGTATGTTACATTAAATAAATAAAAAAGATTGCATATAATCAAATGAATTGAAAAATTATAAAAACTTTGTCCAAAGTATTCCAAAGCAAGTTGTCTTCCTTCAGCTGCCTGGTTAAAGGCAATTGACAACGACTCCTAACTCACTAGACAATTTTGCTGATTGGATCTTGTCAATAGGACGACGTTGTGTGGGGTCAACATGCACAAACAACTTGTTGTTCATTTTAGCATTCATGTGTTGCAACTTAAACCTTTAGTGATACCTTTACCTTTTTTTCTTATACTGGTATTGAAACCCAACAACAAAAGAATAATGATAAGAAAAAACACATTAAATAGGTAAATATATATTTGAGCATTACTCTAATTATAGGTTGTTAATAATAACATACCTCAAGATCCTTCAGCACTAGTTGAGGTAGATAGAGGTTGTTGTTGACTGGATTCATCGGTGGATTCATCGGTGATTGGTGTTCCATTATGTCGAATTGATTTGGTTGTTATAGGGGAGGAACATCTTCGGTAGTTGCCACCCTCTTTCTCTTGTTTCTTCCAAGTGGCATTATATTGAATATCTATAAATGAAATATCAACATTACGCATAATATTTAGTCAAACATCAACATTCCACATTAATATCAGTTAAACATTAGCATTTCACAAAAATATAAGCTAAACATAAACGTTCAGCAAAAAACACAATTCAAACCTGAACATTCCATATAAACAGAACTGAAACACTAACATTCCACTAAAATATTGCTCAAACACTGTTGGACACCCCACCCTAGTGAGTAACGAGCCTGACGTCCTAAGTGACATCTGAATGCGTATCCTACAAGGGTGACGTACCCCCACCAGGACAAACACTAGAAACAACTCACTTCTCCTATTCCCGAATAGATTTTTGGGAAACCCCAAACCAGGATTTCTGATCGACTTGAATTGGAAATTTATGGCTCTATGTCTCTAGTTTGTTTAGAGATAAGAATCACCATATTTGGAGGTCCCATAACAAAGTTATGGTTGAAAGACTCGAAGAGGGCCTTAACCTCAACCGTATTGCACCTGTTTTGGGGCAATTAGTATAACCATCAAAAGGGGTATCAATTTAAGATTTATCTTAGCATGTTTTGATAGAAGACATCGAGATCTACAACTGTTATGAAGACGTCGAAGATGGATTCTATCGTCTGAAAGGTCAAAAATTTGGCTAGACGGTTCAAGATGAACAGTGTACAAAAGAAACGGAGGATCAACTATTAAGGAAACATAAAGTAGACGAATGCGGAGCAGACGAATGTGGAAAGAAGACGAATGTGGAAGGAAGATGAATGCGGAAAGCAGACGAATGCGAAAGGCAGACGAATGTAGAAGGCAGACTAATGCGGAAGGTAGACGAATGCGGAGGACAGACGACTGTGGAAGGCAGACGAATGCGGAAGGCAGACGAATGCAGAAGGTAAACGAATACGGAGGGCAGATGAATGCGGAAGGAAGACGAATGTGGAAGGCAGACGAATGCAGAGTGAACTTAAGACGATGCGACTCTTAAGACGAAACGTTCCTACAGACGATACATTCCTACAGACAATATGATATCATCACAGACGAAGTGACATCATCACAGACGATACGCCTTTACAAACGATACGTCCTTATAGACAATACATTTCTACAGACGATATGACGTCATCACAGATGAAATGACAACATTATAGACGATACGCCTTTACAGACGATACATTCCTACAGACGATACGCCTTTATAGACGATACGTCCTTACAGATGATACATTTCTACAGATGATATGACGTCATATCAGACGATACCACTTGATACTTCTAAACATTTCCCCTTCTAAGGGCCATAACTTTGGACTCCGATATCTAAAAATTTCCTACTATATGCCGTTGGAAGCTAGAAGGAAGACCTACAACTTCCTAACAGGCACATTTTCCTAAATTAGCCTAGGTTAATCCAAGCATATCGCTGACATCCGAACATGGACTTTTTCTTTATGCAAACTTGGACATGCAATGCATGA
>JANZLH020000023.1:1911710-1940392 GCA_026770325.2 Erythroxylum fimbriatum | reverse complement strand
AATTTTGAAATCAACAAAAATTCAATTAATAATCAATGATAGAAAATCCTCTTGAAAATGTGCTTAGGCTATCCCGTTTCAAAATTAAATTGCGGGAATAGAATCCACTAAGTTTCTGAAAAAGCAACCTTAAGGGACCCCTTAAGTCCAAGGATTTAATTAAATAACCCATTAATTAAAACCTTGTTAAAAACCTTAGTGTGCGGAATGGACATATTCATACAACTGGTCATTGGGTCAAACTTAATCATTCATATCAAACACAACCATGCAGATAATTAGGATTATTGCAATCACCTAAGACATATATGATACCTCATATATTCAAGCACAAGAATCCACATAAACAATATCCAAATCGCAAAATTTTGTTCAACACACGATTAAACCTAATCATGCTAATCTAATCATACCACCGTAATCTCTAACCAAGAGTTTTACAATAATATAACTAAACTTTCATACAATATTTAACTACTCCCATTTGAAGCCCGCGAACTCAAGCCTGATGCTACATCTTCAAGAGGATCGGAAGCCTTAGCCACGCATAGCTCCGGCAATATCCATCACTGCTGGAATCCCGACGCTAACCATGGCTCCAAAGACTGACGGTGAAGTTCCTGGCTATGGTGGATGGTGATCGAATGCGAGGATGAATGATGAAGGCGTCTTTGGTGGCTGCCGAATATGGTGTCTGTCGATATTGAGTGTCTTCGGTGTTTTTCCAGCCGACTGTGTGAAGTGGTAAGCCTCTTTGACGACCTAATCTAGTAAGTATTTAAAGAACTGAGACGGGTCGGGATGGAATAGTGAGATAATTTCCATTTATGGTCCGGGTATCCATCTGCACATTGCGACGTGCGAATTAATTCTCGTCCCGACGTGTGCTCTGCCTTGCTCGCCACGACGTGCTGATTTGTTGACGTCGCGACGTGTGGTTATCTGCTAACGCGACGTGACTTGGAAATTGGCCTACGTCGCGACGTGCTGGATTTGTTCTATTGGATGCATCACGACGTGTGGAAATCTCACGACCTGTTGACTGACTTGACATGGTTGACTCTTTGTGTTCCTACAATTAAATCACAATTTGCAGCATCATTTGTTCTTGGAAAAATTATAATGCAATTAATATCAATTTTTAACAATTTTACTAACAATTTGCAATTCATATGAGCTAATCACAGGGAACCAATTTAGGCGCAAAAATCAGCAATTAGGAGTCAAAAAGCACTTTAACAATTATAAAATGCAGCCAATTAATAATGTAAACTTGGGCTCAATCACTAACTTTTGGCCAAGCATTTGAATTTGAAGGGCCTTGGTGAAGCATCTTTTGTCCTAGGTATTCAGATTTACTGGGACAGATCTCAACACTCTTTAGGCCTCTCACAAAGTGCACCATTAAGCGAGTGCTATAAAGATTTAATATGGTTGACTATAAACCTATTGTAGCACCAATCTCTCATAGTGCGAGATTGTCATTAGCAAAGTGCCCAAACAATAAAGTAAAGAGAGAGGCTATGAGGAATGTTCCATGTTTTGGTGTGTTAGGTAGCCTAATGTATGACCAGGTATGCACTAGGCTGGATATTGCATTTGTTGTTGGACTGTTGGGTGAATACCTAGTCAACCTAGGTATAAACCACTAGAATGTAGCCAAACGAGTGTTGAGATACTTAAAGGGAACCAAGGATTATATGTTGACATATAGAAAAGTAAACAGTTTAAACCTCACAGGGAATCCAGATTCAGATTTTAGCTATATGTCTAGAAGAGAGAAAGTTCATATCAGGATAAAGCTTTAAGCTTGCAGATGGTACAATGTCATAGAAGAGTGTTAAGAAGACACGGATAACTTCCTTGACCGTGCATACAGAGTGCAAGCTATAGGGCTACTTCACAAGTGGTTTGGCTCATAAATTTGATTTATGAGTTATCTATGGTTGATTCAGTGGCTTAACTCATTCAGTTTATACTGTGATAATCTTCTTGTTGTGCTGTTTAGAAACAAAAATAATGATATCATAGGGTCTTAGCATTTGAAGGTCAAATAGTTGACCATAAAGAAGTTGATACATAAAAGGTGACACTGAGGAGAAGCATTTGAGGACTGAGGAAACATTGGTCGGTCCTTTAACTAAAGTACTTCGCCCACTTATAGTTAAAAGACAAGTTTACAGTGTAGGTATTTTTAAATCTTTAGACACTATCAGTTAGGGGATCGTTATGTTTGCTCAATGTACATTAAACATTTTGATTTATTATAACATGTATGGTGGTTCATCAATAAAGATTATCATCATTTATCCTCGGTACTACATGTTATCATACATAGTCATAATACATGTGAAAGTCTTAAGATTTGTATTGGGCATATATATAACTTTGACCTTAAGACATGTCATTAGGACACATACAATTTTATACATATAAATATATATATAGATTTTGACATGACATAGGGGATATAAGTTTTAATCCCAGAAAGGTATTCTTTGATGTAGTTTAGCATTCGGTTAGAGAACATAGAGGTTTTATCTAATGCAGTTTTGCATTCGATGAGAGAAAACAAGATTTCTCTTATGCAGTTTGGCATATGTGGTTTAGCATAAAGTTTAGAGAAATCAAGACCTATAAACAGAAAGATGATACATATCAAATCATACAGGTATCGTATGAGTTTGTCACACTCCATTTTCTCATTAATGTTAGTGAGGTATTAGATATTCATGATTATGTTGAACCTGTGTCACATATAACACATGTGTTTGATATCTTTTGATATCGAAAGCCTTACGGGATGGAATGATGGACTTTTGTTATCTTTGGATCAAATGTTTTGTTTTTAAACTTGATCAATCAATACAACAGTGTGACTTAACCAAATCTTTTAAACTGTTTTCAAACTTGAGTCACTAACGTAATTAATTATTGTCCAAGGGGGAGAATATTAGAAATTTTCCCATTTAGTGGACAGCATCATCATCATCATCATCATCATCATCACACCCAATCCGAATTCCTGCAATGAAGCGAGGTCTAGGGAGGTCTGATAGTACGCAGCCTTACCCTTACATAGTAGAAAAGCTGTTTCCGAAAACCCACATATAGATGTAACAAGAAAATAGTGATGCAGGTTAAAAGAGTAAATAAGTAAAAACTGGCACGTAAAATATTAAAATAAATAAAAATACAATAAATACATAAGGAAAATACCTGATGGTGGCCAGATCTGCTAGTAACTCACACCCTACGAAGACCGGCTCTTCTCATTGCTAGTTATGTTAAGAGTCTCACTGAGAGACCCTGAGTGTGACAATCCTACGATTTTAGATGCCATCGCCAGACTCTTTCCCGACTACCCTAACCTGACAAACCAAGTTGATGACCCGCAAGCCTTCACTAAAACTTACAACTCTCAAAGGCAGAAAGGGCATTGGGTTGGACTTCCTATGCGGTAAGTATGAGGAGCGAGAACTTTAAAGGGTGTCATTTACCGTTATCCTATCACGCCAGACTTTCCTAATTCTAGCCACTGCCTTAGTAAGGGACAACTCTAACATATCTTCCTTGATTACTTCCCTCTGGTTCTTGTAAGGCCTCCTTATTCTCCTCTTGTAGCCATTAAGGGTCATTTTCTCACAGCGTCGTACCGGAGCATCAAAAGGCATCCTGTGCACATGCCCAAACTACCTAAGCCTAGTCTCTCTCAACTTGTCAGCAATACTAACCACCTGCAGTCTGTCTCTCACCACATGATTCCATACCCTATCTCTTTTGTAAAGCCACACATCTACCTAAGCATACACATTTCTGCTACTAACAACTGTCGCATATGTCTACGTTTAGTAAGCCAACACTCTACCCCATATAACATAGTTGGCCGCATCATCATTTTATAGAACTTCCCTTTGAGTCTTAAAGGGACCCTTTTATCATATAAAAAACCTGATACACTTCGCCATTTGCCCCACCTAGATCTAATATGATGTAATATATCGTCATCGATATTACCATCTCGCTAAATGATGGACCCAAGGTATCTAAAGTTCAATGTTTGTGGTATAATGTCATTACCAATTGCTACTGCCTCTTCTTGTACCATTTGGCTACCTGAAAAGTTGCATTCTAGATACTGCGTCTTGGACCTGCTCATTCCAAAACCTTTCAATTCTAACTCTTCTCTCCAACACTTTAACTTGGCATTGACCCCCTCCTTGGTCTCATCGACCAGGACAATATCGTCAGCAAATAATATATACCAAGGTACCTCTCATTGAATTTGTTTGGTAAGTTCATCTAATACTAATGTGAACAAAAACGGGCTTAAAGTCGAGCCTTGGTGTAGTCCAACACCAATAGAGAACGCTTCTGTTTCGCCTCAAATCGTCCTTACGCTAGTCAATGCTCCTTCATACATATCCCTAATTACTCTGATATACGTCATAGGAATGTCCTTTGCCTCCAAACACCTCCATATGAGTTCTTTAGGAACCCTATCATACGCCTTCTCCAAATCCACAAAAACTATATACAAATCTCGTTTTCATTCCCTGTAGCATTCCATTAGTCTTTGGAGTAGATGTATTGTTTTTGTTGTGGACCTACCAGGCATAAATCCAAATTGGTTGGCCGATATAAAAGCATCTCTTCGGATTCTCTTTTCAATTACCTTCTTCCACAGCTTCATAGTATGACTTAGTAATTTAATGTCTCGATAGTTGTGACATTGTTGGATGTCTCCTTTTCCCTTGTATAAAGGGATTAACCTACTCAATCTCCATTCATCCGGTATTTTTGCTGACTTGAGGATCACATTAAAGAGTCGAACTAACCACTCAATACCTACAACTCCTATTCGCTTCCATACCTCTATAGGGATCTCATCCGATCCTACGGCCCTTCCGTTCCCCATCCCCCTCAAAGCCTTTGTAATCTCTCCCCTTGTGATCCTCCCCCATGAGTCCCCATTTAGAAAATGTCCCGAAACGGAGGGTTCGTCTAACTCTATGTTGGCCAATATGTCTTTATTATATAGGCCATAAAAGTATCGCTACCACCTCCACTTGATGGCTTGGGCCTCTATGAGTATTTGTCCTGCTTCATCACGTATATAGCAGACTTGGTCGAAATCCTTCGTCTCACGTGCCCTATCTCGTGCTATCTTGAAAATTTTTTGTGCTCCCTTAAACGTCTCCAAATCCCTGTACATAGTCTCGTATGCTTTTCCTTTAGTCATTGAAATAGTCTTCTTGGCCTTCTGTTTTGCCAATCTATACCTTACTCCATTAGTTACCCACTCCGCCTCTGTTGCACTTGCCAACAGATCTTTAAAAGTTCTCTTTTTTGCCTTTATCGTTCCATGAACCTCGTCTGACCACCACCAAGCTTCCATCCGCCTGCCCTCTCGCCTTGTAGATATCCCTAAGAGTTTTGTGGCGGTTTCTCTCACTACGAGGACTACTCCCTGCCACATCCTATTAGCATCCCCACACATAGCCCATGTTGTATTATACCAAACTTGAGTCCTAAAATATTTCACCATGTCTCCTTTTGGCCTTCACCATCTAATTTTGCGACAATGCTTGGTAAATTGTTGTGCCCTCCATCCCTTAATTCCTAGATCCAAAACTAACAATTTATGTTGGGTTTATAGGCATGTTGTCGGATGCACTTTGCAATTCATGCACCATGATCCGACTCTTGTCCTGAGAAGGAGATAATCAATTTATTTCTTAGTCATGCTACTCTGAAACATCACTAAGTGCGCTTCGTTTTTCTTAAATAAGGATTTAACTATTAAATAAGGAATTGTAATTTTCGATTTTTCAATAACTTATCAGTTAAGTTACGTAATTTGATCCCGATAAACATAATAAAATGACTCAATAAATGATCTGAATTAATGGGCCTAAATTTATGAAGAAAATGAATCTCGATCAGTGTGAACCGGATCCTATATTGAGTCTTTGATGAAGAGGTCCAATATAGATGCTATATAAAGAAGGTTAAGGTCTGTTGAAGCTGCTGCAGCAAATCGTGAATGTAAAGATATTGTGACCCATTCAGAGGTTCATATATACAGAAAGCTACAGAAAGACTTTGACGCATCTCGGTGAGCAAATCCCGTGAAGGTGTAAGTGGATTCGCGTTCGTTTTAGTTTCGGAAAGCTCGTTTAAAGTTACGAAATTGAAATCAGGTATTTTCCACATTTCTTCATTTATTTTTCTTTCATGTTCTATGTGGAACACGTGCTAAGGCTTATGATGCAAGTTACAATATATTCCCTAATTTATTATTTCTGTTCAAAGCACTATATTTATCTATTAAAAACTATCACCTTTCTGTTAAAGTTACAAGATAAGGTGCTTAATTTTTATTTGACACGAGGAATTAATATTACCCTTATTGAACACTTCGGAGCTATGAAAAATCATTTATTAAAAGCACAGTTATACGCAATAAGAGATCATATATCGTGTTACTAATTAGCAAACAAACAATCTTCCATGTGACCTCTTCAAAATTTTGTGTTCGTTCGAAATTAAACTTAACAGAATGAATAATAGACGACACCAATCCATTTAAAGCTCTCTAAGTATATAGTATAGACTACCTATTGTGGTATTACAGGTAGCCATAGGTAAAGCTTCCAACCATAACTTGATTTTCATTTAGACTATCAAATCTTGTAAACGACAAGGGACAGGAACATCGAAAGCATTAGCGTTTTGAGACAATGAAAATGTTGTGGACTCCCGTAACTGGAACATATAATTAGGACCAAGAGAGCCATGTGCAAATAATCAATAAGCCACGAACAGAGCCGTATTGTGAGCTTCATCTTAAGCTAGCTTTTGAAATATTTTATGCTAATGTGAAATTGGCAAATCAAACATGATTGGTTCTGTTAGGTATTAAGGTGACTCTGCAAGTAGTATTCTCCTCCCCGTTATTACAAGGCCTCGAACCAGAATGTCCTATAGTTTCAAAAGCGATCCAGCAAGCGCGTAGCTTACTAATTAATCAAGCTTAATTTACATGTATAAAAAGGCTACTCTAATCTTTTCAATTGTGGGACTAATTCCATAACAGCACATAAGTGGTTTTTCTTAGTAGAATGATTAGACTAATCCAAAAAAGGTCAATATTAATCAGACAATCCTAGGGCGTGTAAACCGTTTGGTGGGACTTAGGATTCTGTTTGATCGAGCTCAAGCTTCCTTTTTTTATTTGTCTGTGATGTTTGGGACTATTCTTTGTCTGTGATGGAAACCTAACCAAGTGACCATGGCGAGCTTTATTGTGTGAAGTATCATCTCATCGATCGTTTTCATCTTCGAAGATAAAACAAGTCTTGGGAGTATTTATGAATCACACCCTCAAATTGTTTTCCTATAATATCAAAGAAGAATCATTGTAACAAAGATTGATGAAGATGAGATGAGATAACTAGGAATCTATTCGTATCTGACTTGTATCTCCACCAACCTATAGACTCGTAAACAAATTAACGTTTCCTGCCATTGTCACGCTAAACAAAGCCAGCCAGCCACTTGCTATGGAAGTGGCACTTCCGTGGAGGGTCCAGGGATTTTATTTTACGCACACGGATGTGGAGTACAGAAGGAACGAGTGTGGAGCAATCAATGTATTACGTATATATGATATTTGGAGTTGGCTCGATCAACATTTACATAAATAAATTAGTCTCACCGTCTTCCTCCTTGATTACTGAATTAAAATATTCTGGGGAGTTGGTGGTAAATATTATGAATGTTGACTCAAGACTCCAAGAGGACATGGCACACTGAGGCCAGTAATACCAAGGCTGTGCAGTAGCAATCGGCCTTTATGCAATTAAGATTAAAGCATCTAGAAAGAGATTACTGGACAGCCTAGAAGGCATTAGCAGCCTCACCTACATGATGCTGTAGGATACCTGTGTTTCCTTTATTCACCTTCGCATCTGGACGCACTTTTCTATCGTCTCATCTCAGCCGTGCAATTGCAAAAAGTGGACAGTGGACAAGTTTCACAATAGAAAGCAAAAATAAGTGTCCCTTTGGACCATACTCATCGTGAGGGGAACCGCTGTGCGGATCTTTTGGCTTATTACGCCTCGGTCGCTGAGCCGAGTTTACATTTTCTGCGGGCGCCTCCCTAGGGTCTTTTGGATGCTCTTACCAGAGACGCGCAAGGAACCCTTTATCCTAGATCCCTTCGTCGGGGATCCGATTCTTGGAGCTACTCCCTTTGTTTTATTTCCCGTGTAAAAAAAAAAAAAGTAAGTGTCCCAGCTAAGTCTCAAGCAAAGGTTATATATCACCCAACTGGCCACAGATGTGCCAAGTAAGTACTTAATTTATCATGCCGATTCCCAGGGTCCCTGCCCACACAGGCCAATAAGAACATGCCACCATGTCTCATCTCAATTCATTTCCAAGAAGAGCATAATAAATGGAGTAAGGATCAGGTCAGCCGTCGACACCACGTAAAGTGTCAAAAATTAAGGATGAAATGTTAATGTTTGGGGAGATAACCGGCACCGATTGCCTCTCACTTCCACCCATAATCTTTTGTCCCAGCCTTGAATAGGATTTAAATTTAGCATTATGTAAGCAACCAACACTAATTTAGTAATTTTCGTCATCTTTTATTATGGCCAGAGGTGAAATATAAACAAGGCAGACTAGCTCATGAACACCACAACCCTACTTTCATACATAATAGAAACAGCTATATCTCATAATGTCTGCCGTTACTTGGCATATCATTCAAATATAGGAGAAAACAAAGTTATGATACTCGCATATTACATGATCGCTAAATGCTAAGAAAATAGGGTGCTACTTAACATGCCCAAAAGTTACGGTGCTACTAAACATGCCCGGGAGTTATGGTGCCACTAAACATTCCCGACATAATCTAATACAAGTGCTTCGGCTGAAGAGTGTAATAATTGCTGACATCCTCCTTGTAGACTACATGGTTCAAATAAAAACGACCTTTATCAATATTATCCTAGAATTTGAAGTCCTTTTTCTTTGATTTCCCTTCTTTCTCTTGCATCTTTCGCTTCCTTTTCTTCTCATTCTGTATCAAAATAAAGGATCAGTCTTATTTGCCAAGTCTTTATACCCAGATCATACAGCTGAATGACTATTTAACTTGTGATTTGGTTTCATGAATTTGCATCTCAAGACCTCAATATCATTTGCACAAATACCATTAGCAATAAAGGTAACACACCTCTGCAACCATGTCACTGAAGTCCTCCCGTTGACTACGCAGCTTCTCCTCCTCTCTAGCTTCCTCGTACCTGTCAATTCACCAGAGTCATAAATCTTTTGAGAAAAGAGCAATAACACTAAGGGAGCATATTTATAAAAGCATCACTTACTTTGCAGGTAAGACATTATCCATAAGTTCCAATTCTTCTGGTTGTAAAGTGACATCAACTTTGTCAGTCTTCTGGCCTCTAAGCAAGTCAACCTGCCAAAGATTAATTAATTGTTAAGATTCGATCACATTTGATAAATCAAACCTTCTGTACCAAGTCAATGTCCAGGAAAAAAAAGTTAGAACAAGATGAGTTAAACAATTTGTTTCTAGTAAAGAAACAATCATACTTACCCTTTTGGCTCCCGTTTTATCTTGGGTGCCACTGGCAATGTTATAGCTGCAGGAAATATCATAAAAATGAGAGTTTATAGAATGTTAACGAACTCGTTGAACTTTTAAGGTCAGGTCATACGTGTGAGTTGTTCCAAGTAACGTCCCTGGAGCAATAGACTCTCCTTTTTCTTCAAGAACCTAAAATATTGAGGGAAAAAAATTACAGAGAAGTTAAATTCCAGAACAATCACCAACTATATTAATTGTAAAACTGCCAAAGGGTGGATGATACTCACTTGGTAAAGAGGCCTCTCAGGTTCCTTCCTTTGCTGCTTGCGAAGGTCAATAACATCAGGTGTCTCAACACCAGTTGGCGTGCTGAAGGGGAGAGAAAGAATGTTACTTGCAATAAATATAACCCTTAAATTAAGCAAAACAAATAAAATAAAAGAAATTCAAATAGCATTCACCATGTATAAAATATTTATAGCAATACAAAATTAAGCAATGCAATGACATATGATTAAGGTCCACATTCAGCAGTTAATGACTACAAATTAACGGCATTGAGAAACTTTAACTGAATACCTTGAAAGACTATCTACAGATTGAATGCCAGCCTCCAATTCCTCTTCCTCAATCTCTTCTTCCACTTCCTCTTCTTCCTCCTCTTCCTCTTCCTCCAAATCACCCCAGTGCTTGGTCTTGTCAACTGGCTCCTCCTGGAAAGTTTGTCGATAGCACATTAACCAAACTGGTTAAACATTCACAAAATTGATGTCTATTAAATAACAGAGAAAGAATGATTGAAATAACACATTACCTCATAATTAGGTTGTTCTTGCTGCTGAACTCCAAAAACATCTCCATACAATGGACGACCATACTACTCACAGCACATGGAAGTAAAATAGAAAAAAATTAAATAATATCAACTGGTACATACGAGTAAACTCATAAAACAAATTGAGGTGGAAAATTGCATGACATTAAATTGCAACTTACCTCATCAACAGGAGGTTTGCCCCAACCACCAGGGTGATAACCGAAGCTAGCCCCAGGTGGAATAGGAGCATTAAGGCCAGGTATTTTCAGATGAGGGTAAGACGGAGGTGGCCCATATCTCTGAAACAAAGAAATCAAGACCTTAAATACTTTTATAGAGGATTTTTTTTCTTTTAAGGGATGGTGGAGGGAAGGCAGATGACTACAAAATTGAACTCAGAAAGCTTCAACAAATATATGATCAACATGATTAAACACAAAAGCACATTAGCCAACCTGCATGTTAATAAGCCAAGGAGGAGGAGCACCGTCTGGCATGCCAAGAGCTTCTTTAAGTTCGTGTGACAGAGTACCTGGCTTCATCTCCCTAAGTTTTACCTGAACACCACCAATAAGATATTATCAACATAAAACTTCTCAATTTATCATCAAACATTTTCTAATCTTCCAACAAACCAATACTAAAATCTAAAGACAACTGCAATTCAACTCACTGAATTCACAAGTACACGGGCTAAAATATATTAAGCAGAACATCCCCCCGCCCCTTCTATACAACACTAGTATAATTCTTACATTATTGCACCCTTTCGTGAAGTAATTCTCATGGAAAACATACAAAAGTTTGTCATAAAATAAAAATCACCACTGTCCTAAAGAAGTGTTATACCTCAAATTCTTTTCCTTCATGATATAGGTCACCAAGAGTTGTTAACTTTGGCTTTGTTTGATACTTGAAAAATGCATCATGGAGAACCTACCATGAGCAAAGCATATTGTTACTGCAAGTGAAAATGTAAGAACATACTAACAAAAAAGAAAAATAAGAACAAATGCATGTGGAGAGCAGGAGCAAAAAACTATAAATTGAAACAAAAACAAAAATGATAAAACCTGATAGTCAATATCCATTTTTCCCATCTTTGGTTGCATGCGCTCACGTTGTTTCTGTTTCAACTTTTTACTATCCTCCTTCTCAATGTAGGCCTGCATAAGAAGAAACACCAAGAATCAACGAATTTTCCACATAGAAGTCACCAGTACATTTCCTTAGAAAAATCATTTACTTTTCAAGTTGAATGTCTCAACAAGCATAAGTAGCCTCAATAAGCAATGAAAGAAGAGTAAATTAGGGTAACAGCTACATGATTTCTTCAAGTTACTCCAAAATAAGCAGATAATTGAAAATTTTAGTACTCTCCTTTTCTATGGGGAAGAGCAAAACTACAGTTAGAAAACTTGGAAATGACAGTTGACTAGTAGCAAAAGATATGAAAATACAACCGTTGCAAATACATCAAAATGCAAAGACAAGGAACATGAAGAAATACTGAGAAGCCATTTATTAGTTTCACTAATGTTTTCCCATTGTAGTTTTTAATTTTTGTTTTCTATTTTTGATTTATGTCTTTTTCAAATAAAAACAAAAACATATTTAATTATTAATACAAATGCAATTATGTTTTATTACTACTAATAATTATTATTATTAAATATTAGTTAAGTAAATTATTTTATTATAATCTCTTATACAATATTTATTAGGAAAAAATTTTACTTCATTTGATTAAAATAAATAATTAAATAATTAGTAATCTATTTATAAATTAATATATTTGTTATAATTTATCAAATTTTATTTTCAAAACAAAATATTAAAATTTAAAGTAATTAATTATAATATGACAAAAACTAAAGCATAAAACAAAAACCAATTTTTATGATTAATGAAAACTGAAAAAAAACCAAAACCAAAAATTTTTAAAAATAAGTTATTTTACTAAATTTGAAAATGAAAACAGAAAACCAAAAATCACATAGGAGAGAAACACGCCCCAAATGTAAAAAAGAAAGCAAAAAATGATTACTTTGCCATGAAAGAGCATGAACAGATACAAAAGAATTCAAATCCCATTTAAGGAACTTTGTATACCTGTCTAATTTTCTCAATTCCAGTGGCAGCAATAAAATCAGGAAGCTGAAAAGGTTGCTTCTCAATACCACGCTTACCCTGCAAAACAAAACCAGAATTTGATGAGATACAAGTAAATTACAAACATATATAACTATATGCGTGGCTACTGGTAAGATACTTAGACACCCTGTTAAGGTATACTTTAAAAAGACAAACTAATACTTATATAAAGGCAATTCGTACTTTATGTACAGTAGCAGATCATCTGAAAATTCAAAGCAAATGAATTAGCACCCCGCAGTTAAAAGACCTAATATGAAGCATGCATAGATAATTCATTTTCTGCATAGATTTCTACATGCTCAGACACCCAGTATACAGTAAAAGAGAAATCAATCAAGGGTCCCCTTTGTCATGGGTCCAGGGTCCCCTTCGTCAAACACATACAAGTCCAGGCTCCATGATTGTCACAGCCGCTCCCCTGCAAGAACCACATATATACATATAAGAGACACCTTCTCGATGTTATCCTCCCTCACCCTCATGCCTAAATCTGTCATGATGCACATGCACGGCAATCATGTTCACTCTAAACCATAATATTCCTCTCGCTGGGGTTCACAAACCTGCAAAAATTTCCTCTTCTGACACCAATGCCTCGGAACAGGAACAGTATTTCTATATGATTTCAGAAAGACCAGCAACTTTGGATCTGCTGCAGTTGCATCCCATACCTGTAAAGAGGACACAAAGGTTAGTTGGGTATATAAATAAACAAGTACTCCCATATGTGTGCAGAACATATCAAAAATAAAGGAGGATTAGGATATGATATACAGCATTCCAATTACCTCAACCACATCTGGCCTTGAGCAAATCTGTTTCAGCTCAGCAATCTTCATTCGACGAAGAAGCTGAGAATAAAAGTGGCGGGGCCCTATCAGTATATTGATGATTTATGCAGTCCATTGTTGATCTCACTGCCAGTACTAACAATTACATAAACAAACAAAAATCCAACCTTTTTCTTCTTATTGGAGATGCCCTTCTCCTTCTGTTGGTTCTCTTGCTCTTCATCTTCTGAGTCTGAATCCAATTTCTTCTTTGCTTCTGCATCTTGGATTCCATCCTCCTTCTTATCATTCTCCTGAAAAGATGAAATCAGTGACATGTTTAAAAGGTCAATCTTGCAGGAGCTGAAAATTCATGATCAGATAATTCCACCATCCAAATCAAGTCATTTACCTCAGAACCACCTGTTTCAAGTAAAGAAAATTTCTCAAAGATCTTCTTGAAGTCATCATCCATCCCATCTTCCAGCTCTGCCTTTTCTGGGACATATTCAATCACCACTTGCTCTCCAACCTACAAGTTCATGTAATAACACAAAATAACGGAGTTCAGGCCCATGCTCCAGAATCAACACCAAACAACCAAACAATCAGCAAACACAAGTTTTCCATACAACTTAATCAACGATACAGCGATCAAGAATGACTTCACATTCTGAAAATACCTATGAAGAAACTAAGGATTTTTCCAACGTGAAAGAGTTAATCAGAAAAAATGAGTCCAATTTCACATTCCTGCTCATAGCCAGTAAAATCGTGTTGAATATAACTTAACAGCACAAAAAGAGTATCTGGGACACATTATTTTCAATTTCTATCAACTGAGATATAGGAATTACAATATTCACATATAACTTTGACGTGAACTAAAGTAAATACACGAAACAGCGCTCGTGTAGTACAAAACCCTAATTTCATCGAGATGAAACTTATAAACCAACAAAAGCTACACCACATAGCCACATTCATTTCCAAAACCCTAGAGGATAACGTAGAAAGTAACCAGTTGAGGATCAGCGTTCTCCTTGACGTCACTATCGTTGTCGCCGGCGTCGCTATCGCCTCCGTTGTCGGTGGCGGATGCGTCCTGAGGGAGAGAGGAAGCCTTGATGTTCTTCTTCTGTTTCCGTCGACGGCGGCGGCGTTCGGACTCTCGCGACTTCTTAGCATTAGGGTTCGCGGAGGTCAGATCTCCATTGGAGAGGACGACACCGTTCTGATACGGCACGGTCTCCGCAGTCATGGGTTCGTCGGAGGGGCAGGGCTAATTCGGTAATCGTATTAAGATGAAGTCTGGAGAGAGAGACCAGTGGCTGAGGAACAGAAAAGTTACAGTTTTGATACAATATAAGGAACGGGTTGGATTGGATTGGATAGTTAGTGACTACGGCTCAGCCCGGTCGCTGAATCTCAAATCAATCCCAATTACTTCGTGGGCTTAGGATGTCGGTTTACCGATCATTGGATTACATTCTAGAATTTGTTTGTCCAATTTTAGTTTCAGCTATTGTTTTAATATATGTTGGAATTCAAACTTTGCATATAAATTATAATAAAATATAAGAAAATAATCACATTATTAATTAATATTATTCAATATTGTGAATATCATACTAAAATTGATATTACAATACCATTATTAGTCATATTCAGATTTTTAAAATTATAAAGAATAATTTTTTTTATTTTTAAAGATATAAATCATGTGAACTTTTGAATATTTTAACTTGAATAATAACAAGATTTTTCTTTTCAAGAAAACGACTTGAATAATTAAATTAAATTAATTTTGTTTTATTAGTAATTAATATTAAACAAAAAGAAGATTAACTTATTTAATAATAAATTAGATCATAAAGAATTAAATTAGAAAATCAAAATTACTTTATATGTTATAAAGGAAATTAAATCTACATCTTATGTTAGAAAATTAAAATTTATTAAAAATATAAAAATAAACGATGAAAGTAACCAATTCATAAAAATTATTTAAAAAAATACAAATTTTTGATTCGTTAACTTTAAATTATTTAAGGTTAATTGTCAAAAAAATTCAAACTTTCTTTAATTTTTCAAGTATATCCCGAACTTTAAAAAGTAACAATAAAATGCATAAACTTTCAATTTTTTTCAATTCTAGCCCGATATTAATTTCACCGTTATCTACGTTGACATAACAATGCCACGTGTCAATGACCCAACTGATTAGACACATAAGTGTGATTAGGAGGAGGATGTCCACTTAGTGAAACTATGTTGTTTCGTAGTAAAAATTGAAATGAAACCGTTTAAATTTTGGTCGTTTCATAATAAAATTGAAATGACATTGTCTGGATTTTAGAGAAAGCTTCAACTTTAACGGTCACTCTCACACCCTATATCCTTAATTTGGTCTTCTCTCTTAGCTGCTACCTTTCACTGGGTACATGCTCATGATTGTTGTTGGTTTCCTTTGGTGGAGCAGAAGGAGGCTTGTCGATAAAAAAGAGATGAAATTATACGATACAAGCTCAGTTTCGTCTGAAGATGTAGATGCCTTCTACATCCCAGGCTTACCTCAACGGTTCGGGTATGAAGAGCTTGAAGTGGCTACTGATAATTTTAAGAATCAAATTGGATCAGGAGGATTTGGTGCTGGCTAAGGGTACCCTGCCTGATAAAACAGTTGTGGCTGTCAAGAAAATAACCAATATAGGAATCCAAGGGAACAAGGAGTTCTGCACTGAAATTGCGGTTATTGGAAATATTCACCGTGTAATTTGGTGAAATTGAGAGGACATTATGCCTAAGGGAAAAAAACGCCTTTTGGTTTATGAGTTTATGAATCGTGGCTCATTGGATATGACGCTCTTTGGCAGAGGACCTGTTTGGAATGGCAAGAGAGGTTTGAAATAGCACTTGGAACTGCACGGGATGTGAACAGAAAATCATCCACTGTGATGTAAAACCAGAAAACATTCTTTTACACGATCATATTCAAGCAAAGATATCTGGTTTTGGCCTCTCAAAGCTTCTAAGTCCTGAGCAGTCCAGTTTATTTGCAACAATGAGAGGCAGTCGTGGCTATCTTGCACCTGAATGGCTAACCAACGCAGAAATCTCAGAAAAAAAAAATAAACTTATGTTTACAGTTTTGGAATGATGTTACTTGAACTTATGAGTGGAAGGAAATTTTGCTTGACTAGATCCCAAAGTCCTAACAATGATGAAAGCAATAGTAGTGGCACCGACTTAACATCATCATCAGTTTCAGGGCTTCAAATTTCAAATTAGGGATTTATGGTGTGAGGATGGCGATGATAGGCTGAAGCTTTCTCCAAAATCCAAACGACGTCGCTTCAATGTTATGATGAAACGACGTCGTTTTACTAAGCAGACAATTTCCCTTCTAATGACAATTTCCCTTCTAATGACACTTACGTGTCTGATTAGTGGAGGTCATTAACACATATCAGGGCTATGTCAGTATAGATAGCGGTAAAGTTAACGCCGAGTTAGAATTGAAAAAAATTAAAAGTTTGTGCATTTAATTGCTACTTTTTAAAATTTAGACTATAATTAAAAAATTGAGAAAAGTTTGGACTAGTTTGAGTAATTAGCCCATTGTTATATTAGACATAATAATTTTTTCTTTAAAATATTTTTAAATAATTTAAATTAATATATTCTTAGTTGGTCAATACAACTCAAAAATTTTTGGTATAACCCAATATGCTAATCTGGTATAGTGTATTTGAATTTTGTACTATTTTTTTGGTAGGTATAGTACAAATTTCAAAATTTTAGTATATTAGATAATAAGAATTTAATAAAATATGTAATTTGCCTTTACGTAAAATTAATAAATATTTATTATCTATTGATAGAATATGATATGAATTATAATGAAAAATCTATAAAGTAGTGATAATTTTTATTATATTTATTAAAAATAAAATAAAATAAAATATTATCCATTAATTATAAAAATATAACCCCAATACCAAAGAAACTCTTTAGAAATTACTAAATATGGGGACATGCGGTTCATTCAATAAAAATGAGAAATTAATCACCGGTAAATGTTATTACATTTATCTTATTAATATAAAATTTTAACAAAATTATAAATTATAAATAAAATAAAAATAAATCATTTTATTTTTAAAAATATTACATAATAAATAAATTTTTAACCAAAGAGTTAATTTACTTTATCATATTAAACTAATAAATGTATTATTAACATTAAGTAAATATAATGATTTTTCCTTTTAAATATTATTACATATTGTTATATTGTAATATATATAATGATACGCAAATATTATAAATTAGTAAACTAAATAAAATAACCTATTTGACATATACAACTTATATGGTTTGCTTTACGTGACTGTCCACGTGAAATGACATATGTCCCGTAACGTAAATGATAAGTTGACAAAAGTTTTTTTTTTGTTGCTCACAAGGTGTTTTAGGCAGGTCCCAATTATAAGAAGATATCTTTAAGTTATTCAAATTCAGACTAATTTTTGCTGGAACCGGGTAAGTCCCTTGCAGGAAATAAGGCTCTGACTCTAAATTTTAAACGGTTGCATACATGAGGAGGGTTCGAACTCACAACCTCACTTAAGTCAAAAAAGCCTCTTACCAACTCGCTTTGGAGTTGACAAAAGTTAACAATAAAGAGATTGGTTCCAAATTTTAATAATGCAAAATGGAACACTACTTAAAGTCTTAAACTAGAAATTTTTCTTTTGAAAAGTCAAAATTGGTAATTTAACAAGTACAAAAGGTATACATCAGATACGTCCAAGGTAAAGTTAAACAATGCTTCGCCGATCACTTACAAGTTACAAGCATATGTTGTTTACCATTAAGAGTTGTTTACCTACTGTATGGCTACACTATTTAACAAAGCTTGTCATACGTTCCACCTGCTTTCAACAGAAGAAATGTCTTCGAATTTGTCTTTATATAAGCTAATATGAAATCTTATCCTATTAAAGAGCTCCGTGTTGGCTTAGATCGGAGAATATACGTATATTCCGGAGGAAATTTAACACAAAATTACATATTAATTTCATAATTAATCAACACAATTAACTCTAGAATTGCAACATACTAAATTCAACAATTATATAGATAAATACTTGGAAATTGTAAAACAATTGAATCCATTGTTGTTTTCTGTGAAGAGAAGTGACAGAGACGCAGAGGATTGACTACTATTATTCCAAACCTAATCAGCAAAAAAACACATACAGTTTTTAATAGGGCAACTGTATTTAAGGTTGGCTAGCAGTAGGGCCTCCTGTGCACTGAAAAACATGGGCCAAGCCTACCCATCATAGCAAGCCAACGAATACAAGCCCAATGACACGTTTGAGGGATAATTACCAAGCCCAATTATCGTGACATAAAATTAAATCAAATTAATCGGGGTTTGTACAAAATTGTGTTTATTATGCTAGCCCATAAAAATAATGACAAAATTATATCATTCTCCCACGTGGACAGCATAATCAACTTCAATGACAACATAAACAAATCCCCAGATTAATCCAACAATATGTGGCCACAATAGGATGTCAAAATAGAGCCAGCAATCTCTCAATCCTAAGTCCAAAATAAGGTTACAAGTAACTTAACAGTATAGAAATCAGACCCGATAGGAGTACTGATAACATATATGCAAGATACTCATACCTCGATGACCTAAACATAATGTGTCATAAGGAAATACACACAAAATGGTGATCCGTTTGTGCAATTCCAAACAAAAGGGCCTAAGCATCCACCCAAGATGCCAATTGAGATTTAACAAAATATCTCATAACAACAAAATGAGACTGGGTACAAAATGTCTCCAACAAAATGTCATATATATACAAACATTTAAACGTATTTGCGCAGTATGTCAATAAAGTATATGACAATAACAATAATAGCAATAATTATAAGCAAAAGTATTTAGCTTGAATAACAAAATAATCAAATACAATGTTGCTATCAAAATTAACATAAAAGATAGACTCCCACTAATCCAAGGCATCAAAAGATCTAAATAGACCCATACAGGTTATATGACTCATAAAAGCCTTAACAATCAAGCCTTTGGTTAAAGGATCTGCCATTATAAGATCGGTGAGTATATGCTCTATACGGGTCTGAAACTCCTTAACCTTCTCTCTAATAAATATATATTTTGTATCAAAATGCTTCGAACGCTTGAAATTCTTGCATATTTGAAAGAAGCCTGCCACAGCAGAGTTATCACAATATATGGTTAGAGGTTTGGAAACACTCTCCACGAGATGAAGCTCAGAAATGAAACTCTTCAACCATATTGCCTGTCGAGTAGCTTCGTAACAAGCCATATACTTTGCCTCCATAGTTGAAGTTGCTATAAGTTTTTGTTTAACACTTTTCCAAGATACAGCTCCTCCAGCAAGCATAAAGATATATCCTGATGTGGATTTGTGATCATCAGGGTAGCCACCATAAGCAGAATCAGAATAACCTATCACCTCAAGGTGATAAGATATCTTGTAAGTGAGCATGTAATCTTTAGTACCTTGTAAGTACCACAGAACTCGGGTCACAGCTTGCCAATGACCCACACCAGGGTTGCTCAAGTATCTCCCAAGTACACCAATAACAAAAGCAATATCAGGATGTGTACAAACTTGCGCATACATAAGACTACAAACAGCAGAAGCATATGGGACCTTTTCCCTCTCTGACTTATCTTTATCATTTTGAGGACACTGGCTATTCGAGAGTTTGTCACCCTTTTGAATGGGTGCACAGTAAGGATTACAAAAAGAATCAATTCCAAACTAGTATTTAAATCCTTCATACTGACAATGGCACTGAATACTTACCGTGAGTGTTAGAGGCAGTCTATAATATCCTACAGTATCTAAAAGGTACTTCAGGAAAAGGATTGCTATTCAAGAGAGGAGATTAAAAAAATTGAAATATATATTGATTTAGATTGGGCAAGCTCAGAAGAAGATAGACGATCAACCACTAGATATTATACCAAATAACTTTTGGCATTATTAGTTTCAGTGATGCTCTCTTTAATAATCTTCTCCATTGTATACTTGATGGTCATCAAACGAACCTTGTTAAAACGAACCCACTTATCATATTTAGCTCTATCTACAGCGGAAGTCTCAGCAGTGGGTTATGCAGGCTCATCCTCAAAAAGAGCAACATCAACATTAGAAACTGTCAAAAAAAGATTCAATGATTCAAGCCTATCCTCATAATTAGTCCCATTCAGCTTAATCAAAGAATTCAAATCTGAAAATTATTACAAAGCTGGGAGATTTAGCAAATGTATCAACAGCTAGCAAAATTGGGCAAACAACAAAGCTGAGTTCTCATACAACTGTAATCCTGCCTAAGGGTCCCAAATTACATCACAGATCACCCAAAACATTAAATTATGTCCTAAAACTAATATCGATAGGATACTGAAAACTTAAAAACATAATTTAATGAATTCAACAAAGCATTAGAAACCACATTGATAAAGATAAACCGATAGGGTAAGTGCATCATTAACATGGTATCCAATGTATGCCCAATAACAACATCATAACAGTAATTTATAATAATTGGTCTCAAGATAGGCGAGCTCACAATTACACAAAGTGAATAACAATAGTCTGGTAACATTCCCAAGATTGCCCTCATAGGTTTTAGTTAACACCACAATTACAAAATTAACCATAGTAATCATATAGTATAACATTATATGCATAAATTACATCCAAAATTAATTTTGGTGCATAACTACATAAAATTGAGAGTACACTAGACCCCACAAATCTAACTAATACCATAAACAAGTACAAAAATTTTCAAGAAAAAATACGAAGAGTACATTATATTTTTATTAATTTTAAAATTTGGGAAAATAAAATTAAAAATTCTAGCATTCAACAAATTTAAAAAAAATACCATAAATTAGAACCGGGCAAGTGGAGCAAACAGGCAAAATTTGGGGAAAAACTACCATCAGAGATAGTGACACGCACCTACACGCGCCACTAGTGCACGTGGGAGAAGACAAGCTAGGTCGGGCTGCATTTTCTCCACCCAGAAACCTGGTATTTGGGTCGACCGACCCGATTTGTGACCTGATTCGGATAAATGGCTACATCTTACTCAATTTTGATCCGTTTTCAACGAAATTAGTGTCATTAGATTCAGAATTTAACGATCTATCTAAGGCCTTAATTAATTTCATGAAAAAAGCTACTGAAAAGGATCAGAAAAAATCGAAGAGGAACAGTTATGGTTTGCGTTTTTTAGTTCTTGAGCTTTCAAAAGAACACAACAAATTGAACAAACTTACCATACACTTTGACACCAAACCGAAATAAATCAACAACAACAAAAAACGATTTCACATAAATAATTAACAAAACCAAAAATGAAATTCCATAAAAAAAAATTAATATCTCGAAAATTACACAAAATTAGCAGTCACAATTAGGGTTAATTGGCTTTGATACCAATCGAAGGAAATTTAACACGAAATTACAGATTAATTTCATAATTAATCAACACACTTGATTAACCCTAGAATTGCAACATACTAGATTCAACAATTATATGGAAAAATACCTGGAAATTGTAGAACAATTGAATCCATTATTGTTTTCTGTGAAGAGAAGTGACAGAGATGCAGAGGATTGACTACTCTATTCCAAACCTAATCAGCAAAAAAATGCATACAGTTCTCAATGGGGCAACTGTATTTAAGGTCGGTTAGTAGTAAGGCCTCCTGTGCACTGAAAAATATGGGTCAAGCCTACCCATCATAGCAAGCCAATGAACACAGGCCCAATGACACGTTTGAGAGATAATTACCAATCCCAATTATTGACATCAAATAAAATCAAATTAATCAGGGTTTGTACAAAATTATGTTTATTATGCTAGTCCACAAAAATAATGACAAAATTCTATCATATTCCTCTTATCCCATGTCAATGTCACAATATAAGAAACTGATAAGCAATAAACCCATCTGCTTACTTCACTAGGATGCTTCCTTATTGAACTCCATTGGACAATATAATGCAAGTTTATTGGAGGGTCACTCAATTTGCACCTTTTCCTGTTAAGCATCATATCCCAAGCACCACTGGTGAATTCGCATTGGAAGAACAAATGAGGTAGTGTTTCTTGTGTTGCTTTGTAAAGCACACATAAGTTTAGAGTAGCCATATATTTATTTAGTCTGTCAATGATGGGAAGCTTGCCTTTCACTACAAAACATAAGGTGACAGATGCACGAGGGAGTAGATGTTTGCACCATACAATTTTAGACCATGGAACATTCATCATGGAACCTCGAAATACAAGTCTGCATGAAGCGTTGGAGAATTCACTAGAGTTTGAAGTATTCCAAATCAATTTATCTTATTAATTGGTATTCAAGGTCATGTTGTTTATAAAGGTGGTGAGATTAGATGATGGTAGGATATTCATTATCAAATCCTTCTGGTCAATAAACATTACTAGTATTGTATTCTTCCCAAAAGAAATTCCTAAGGGGGGATAAGTAGCCTATATTTTCAAGTAGACCATCACTTGGTGCCCAATTGTCAATCCAGAACAAGGATCCTTTGCTATTGCCTATCACAATTTGGAACTCCATTCTCTTTTGATTTTGACTATGAATCTCATTGTTGAAGAGGCAAAGCTTGTAAGCTTAAAGTTCAAAAAATGTTTTCCTTTAATGTAATACTCGTTTACCCATTTTGTCTAAAGGATTGTTTATCCCCATGGAGCCTATATATCCTTTTAGTAAGCATCATCATATTTGATATTTTTAGGAGAGCAAACATTAAGAGGTAATTCCAGACATAGAGATCGTTCTTAAGAGGCATTCTAAAACTCTCAGAGGCAACTCAAGGGACAATTTTGAGCTAAAGAAGCATAGAACACAAAATTCATCGAAAGATCCATCAGAATACAAGATCAAGCCTCTACCTCGCAAGAATACTCGATAGAAGACAACCATGAATATTTAGAATTATGAACCCATTGTTTTCAATTCATTTTTCTTTCTATTTATATTTTATTTCATGTTCAATAATATGTAGCTAAATTCCTTTAATGTTAGGTTAGATAAGCCATATGATGATACTTTAATATGATTTGATTATTTAATTAATGCAAGTGGTTTGATTGATATATTGCGATCTGATTGTATGTTTTATTTATGTTCTAATATATCATAAATATAGGATCATAACCTGATTTCATACATAAAGATTAAGGAATCATGTTTACGAATAGATCTATCATAACTGGAAGGAGTTGATCGCAATTCTAAAGATAGGATGAAAAATCTTCCAGATAAGGGTCAAACCTAATAGAGGGATTTATAAATCAGTAAAGCAATCTTGTAAATTTTAACCTAAGTAATTTGTTTGAAAACTTTAGGATTAGTTGTTCGTCGACTCAAGGTTAACTACTAGCATACTATAAGAATTTTCACGGTTCAAAAAATCAATAAAACAATTGTATAATAAAAGATTAATCTGTTAAGGGTGTTAGGGGGATTCGAAACCTAGATACTAATTTTCTGATAGCGAAAGTTTACTAAGTGCTTCCTTAATTCTTTGATTCAATCCTGCTACCCATTTATTTTACTTGTTTAAGTTTCGTTTTCTTTTAATTAATAATCATAATCAATTCGTAGACTAGATAATAGGATAACGGTAACTACTAGTAATAACTTTCCATGTGAGATCAACTCATATTTTCCAGTATTGGCTACAACTATGTCGTGCACTTGTGGTTATTTCATAATTGACTAACTCAGAAAAAGTCAATCACTGCCCAATATACATTGATGGAGCTAAGCAAATAAGCTGAGCTTGTTAGCAAGTGATAGTGCTTTGGTGTTCTAACTTGCTATCCTGGCTTGAATTTTGTCCATCAGAGGCTTGAAATGTAGCATCCCGATACCCATATTAAGGCTAGAATAGTAAATTATGCATAAGGTAATTGTGACATACACATTTATTTTGCACATTCATATGATTGTACATGCATTCATTGGCATTTCCGGATAAATTGGTTTATAAATGGAAATTGTGGAATTTAGCAATTTTTGTACATTTCGGGTATTTTGAAATTTTTGGTGAATTATTTTGAACTGAAAATTTATTTGGAGAGTGTTATTATTATTTTGGAATTTTGATGAATTTTAGAAATTTTCGAAAAAATTGGGGTACATTTGTAACACCCCACTCCCGCGTGACCCGAACCCGACATCGACGATGATATCTGAGTCCGTGCCCCGCGAGGGTGACGTACTACATCACTCAGAAATAGTCAAAAACTCAGTATAAATTTTTTTTTAATGCAAATGCGCGGAGCTCAGTAGACAGTTTGTTGGGGCCCGCTTTAATTTGTAAACATTTTCAGTCATAACAATACACTCAACAGTATTTAGAATAACCATGTAATGTACACATATCATAGTCAAATTGGGTCCAGTTCTATGCATAAACAATTCAGTCAATATAGCCCATTTGGGGCCCATTATAACTACAAAACATTATTTTTCCAGGAATTGCGGAATACATAATTGTATAAAAATGGATGACACTAATGCAGACGTGGATCCTGACCTCTATCTCTGACTTGCATGCAGTAAGCATACTCCCGTCTGTCTAACGGGGTACTCTTCAAAGCCTGAAAAATAATTGTAAATTTTGGGTGAGTTTTGCGAACTCAGTGAGGAACCCTCATCGATGGTTCGCCCAATTTATACAACACTCAAGTAAATCACAGTTATTCCAAGTTTCACATTCAGAAGTATCATATGATTGCACTCAAATAATTCACAGTTGTTTCACAATTGTACACATCAGAAGTACCACATGATTGTATTCAAATAATTCACAGTTGTTTCACAATTGTACAATCAGAAATACCACATGATTTCACCCAATCCTAATAATCAATCAAACGCATATGGAATGCGTATGTGACACTTTTCCCATTTATTGCGGTGTTGTGACCGAGCGCCTAAACTGTCCCGTATCCATTGGATACCGGGCTCATTGATAACTATCCCATCTAGGGCTCATTAAGCGTTAAACGCGTCTTAGGGATAGGAGAGCCCTCTGGGTATGCACTACTTCCCTTCGAGCTCGAGGCTCTTTTTTACTCGTTGAGCTTGTAGCTCTGATCGGTGGCTACTCCGGTCACAACTGCCATTATGTTTTATGCATTTGTGCAATGTAATCACCTATCCCATTCAATCAATTTCCCATGTCTTCGGACCTTAGTCCGGCATTCAACATTAAAGCTGAGAAATCACAGTTTCATTCATATACAATTATACATTCAGAACAGATTTAGCAATCCCATTATGTCCACTTAGTTCATCCAATTCACATTCAAGGAGCACTTCAATATCCAAGTCAATTTTCTCAATCATCGGACCTCCTGTCCGGAACCCATCATAATCAATCACAATTAACATAACTATTCAATAATCTTTTAGTGTATAACATAACCAAATAAACCATAAAAGAAGACCATCTAGGTCTACTCACAGTACGCTCCAGATTAGTACTTGCTTTCATGATCTGGAAACATCTGGATGAGGACGTTATATCCTGTATCAACTATATGCAAAACACAGTTTGCACACACATTAATAAAGGCACAGTCATATGACCATTCAATTTTCACACATGTACATATGTAATGTATAATGCATGCTTAATGACAATTCCGGGTATATGCTTTACAAGCACACCTTATGCTCATTTCATTATTCAAATTGTCTAATTGAACTTAAACTTACACTTCATTTTCAGATGATCACTTTAAAAGACCCACTCAAGCTTTACCCTTTGAATGCATCTAGCTTATCATAAGCTTACATTTAAGAACACTTGATCACTCAATATCCTCATCAACTTCCCGTCATCTCTTTTCGAACCTCATATAATCTAATATCCAATTCTCTTTCATAATTACTCACTTAACACCGGTTACTCAACTTCCTTGAATAGCATGACAATCATATAAACATTTCCATCTCCATTCCACTCATGCATTTGACACTTTGATTTCATCCATTCGTTTACTAAGTTTTAACCTTCAATTTCACTTCAAACCTTTCATATATTAGTCCCATAAACCAAGGAGCATTCTAAGTTCACCTTAAAACCCATTTGAGGCATAATTTGCATCATTTGTCCGGAGAATGTCCGTTAAATGGACATGACATCCATGTCCGTTTAACGGACCTTTACGGGTCACTTAGACCACTTTGAAACTTTGACCCTCAAAACGTCAAAATCTCAAAATTTTGCCTGAAATAGAAGTTGTAGATCGCGAAATTCCCTTTAAAACCATACTTAGATTATCTCATTCCGAGTTCTACACAAAGAGTTATGACTCTTACACTAAAGTATGTTCAATTGAGTTTTATGAAATTCCAGATTTCTAACTCTTCACTTCACTCAATTTCTCATGTTTAGACAAGCATTTCTAGTTCAATACTCATCCTTTATCCACTCTTATAACTCAATTTCAATACAATATCATTCATAGCCAAGATATCGTTTATGATTTTATAACTTGCATATTGTTTTGTTAATTCTTTGTGTTTTATGTCATTTTGGTAGGTTTTTGTGATGCTTTGCTTGTGTTGCTTTGGTAATTAGTGTCTTTGTTAGTTTTAGGTGACAAAATACAATATGACGCAAATTGGAGAGAAATTGACAATTGGAAGCTAGAGACATTTCGATTGTCTAATAGACTAACTAGAACAGAGCAGCAAATAAATTATCTTATCAAGGGACCTGCAGAAATTAAATGGGAAAATGCCACCGAGATTAAGAGAAGCTATAGCTTACAAGAGAGCAATTAGCTATGGAATAAAAACGCAAGGGCTGTTGATTACAAACGCAATAGACGGACAAGATTTAAAATCACGCAATAGGCACAAGCAGCTTGGAAGGAAGGCATCAAAATTATTATTGACAATCTAAAAAAGGGGGACGACAACTTGTTTTGGTGGAGAACTGGTCAACAATTGCGGCAGCTTGGAGCTTAAGAGGGGAATCGATTTTATTAATTTTACAATCACAACAGTGACCAGAGGGGGGCATTGACGGCAGCAACTTTGGAGTGGAAACAGTATCGGCGTGAGTAAACTAAAGCTATCAAAAGTTGAAGAGTTTGCGGCAACTGGAGAGAGGGACTAGAGATCATTATTTCACATTTAAGGAGACGACGACAAGTGGGCGTGAGCTGCAGAAGAGTCTTGAGCTTGAGCTTGAGTGGAAAGAATAAACACAAGGGTTGACAGCAGCCGAGGGTTGTAAGCATGAATATTTAATGGTCAGATTATTACAACATGAAGAGCAACGTGGCATCAATTCACGCAGAGGAATTTAAAGGTGAAGCACATGCATAGGCGTCGTTGGAGGCAGCAAAATCACAAATTAATTTGAGTGCCAGCGCACAAGTGGAATAAAACAAGGGCAATACGGGGCAAACGTGAGTGACGCAGGCTGAATTCGTGGAGATTAAATAGATAGAGGAATAAATCAATCAGCGGACGAGCGTTTAGCGAAGGGATCAGGCGATTAAAGAGAATTAAATCAGCAAATAGGCAGCTAGGCATGTGACGCGCAAGAAAACGCAACGCAACAAATCAATTAGCAATAGTGATGCAAAAATGGGCCAGTGTCAGTGATAAATACGTAACCTACAAAGGAATTAAGGGAGTAACAAAAAGGTGGGCCAGCTTGGGAATTAAAAAGGAAGGGCCCACATCATTAAATAAAAGAGACAAAAACCTAGAGACAAGGAGGGTGACTGGCGGCAACTTTGAGGAGATAAAAGGTTTGATTATTTCTTTATAAAAGGAGGAGATAGACAATACAGAGGGGGGATTGCGGCGGTAGCTGGAGAGTGGGCGTGAGCTGGAGAGCTTGAGATAGAGAGGACGACAACAGCAGCGACTTTAGGGGAGGTTTAATTCCGTTTTTAGTTTGTTAATTTCAGCTTTATTAGATAGAGATTAATATTTTTTGTAGCTAGTTTTTAATCTAGTCAGGGTACTTTACGTTTGATGCCTGTAGTTCGTGAGACTCCTTGGGTTTAATTGTTTTCGTAAATTTCTTATGCTTATTTAATCTCTGCGTTTGATAGATTAATTATTGTTGAGTTTGTTGATTAATGTGGCCAGTTAATTAATTGACTTGATGATAAATTGCCGAATAGATTAGTTAATCCG
>JANZLH020000023.1:1862542-1876580 GCA_026770325.2 Erythroxylum fimbriatum | reverse complement strand
AATTTTGTACTTGTGTTTGCCTTTCAATTTTGTAGTTAAAATTCATTATTTGCTTTGTAACAACCCGTGCAAAGCACAGGGTTCAGAACTAGTTGGCAAGAAAAACACAAGAAATAGGTTAGGGAGTGAGAGTGGTGATGGCTAGAAAGTTAGAGATAAGAGAGAATGAGAAAAATGAAAGAGATATGACAATTTAAGGGTTGTCATACACTTACACAGTCTGCTACATGGTCGTGTAGTTGACTGTGTAAGTGACAAACTTGTAACTTATTGCAGACTTACACAGGCGTGTATCTAACAATGTAAGTTTACATGCGCATGTCTATAGAGCATGTAGCTCTTTGTGAACGTGTGTAACGTGAAAAATGGTTGGAAAATTTTAAAAATTTGCACTCAAAGTTATGAAACGTTATCGTGTATACCTTAGCCTAATCATTATGTACAATCTCTTCAGGATGCTTAATGTCCTAACGTAAATTACATCAAAACTCAATAAAATCCTACGCTAACATCAAATTAGAAATAAATGAAATAGAATTTAAAAACAAAACCTATTTTAATTGTTGGGTTACCTCCCAAGTAGCACTTGTTTAATGCCATAAGTTCAACATACCTTCCATGCTTAAGGCAACTTATATAGATGGGGTTTTTGTAGTCTTACCGTAAGTTCCATGACCTCTAAATAAACTACATGTTTTTGCTTATTACCACATTTTTCCTTTGGTTTACGACCTTGAACTTGCACAAGTTTTGGTGGACCTTTAAAGGTAAAGTCCTACAAAATATCTAGAGTCCTACAAAATATTTAATAATGAATAATTATAAAACTTATTAGATTCAATTACATAAGTAAATTCAAGAGCAGGATTAATGAAATTAGACATTTTTAAAAACAACGTACTCAACCCCTACCCTTAATATTAACTTGCCTTCGTCAACATCTATTATTGATTTAGCAGTTGCCAAAAAGGGGTCAACTTCCTTTATATCAAGAATCACATAATCAATTGGGAAGACAAACTTATCAACCTTAATAAGAATATCTTCTATAAATCCCATAGGATATTTTATTGATCTATTTACTAGCTGCACAATTATCCTGGTAGGTTTTAGTTTACCTAATCCTAATTTCTCAAATAATAAATAAGGCATCATATTAATTTCAGCCAATAGGCTGGCTAAAGTCTTATTTATTTTTAAACTACCAATTTAACAGGGAATAGTAAAACTCCCTGAATCTGTAAATTGCTTTGGTAGTCTGCTTTTCATAATTTTTGAGCTCCTTCCACTCAGTGTTACAACTGAGAATTCCTCTAACTTTCCCTTTTTTGATAATAGATCCTTCAAAAGTTTCATATGTTGTGGCATCTGCACAAAAGCTTCAACAAGAGCTAAGTTAACTTGGAGTTGCTTAAACATTTCAAGGAACTTACCAAACTGTGCATCCGTTTGATCTTTCTTCACTTTTGTAGGATAAGGAATGACATGTTGATATTCCTTGACTTTCTTTAGGTGTCCTTGATATGTGTCGTTAGGTGCATAAAATTAAATCCTTATTTACTTTTGATTTATTAATCAATTTATTAAACAATATAGTAAATAGCAAATAAGAGTTGATCCCACGAAGAAAGTCAATTTACTACATTAGTTTAATGATTACAATTCTTTAAAAAAAAATTCTAATTTGACATTTACACATCTTATATTAAAGCATATATCTTTACATAATTCAATTAATAAAAAAATATTTTGATAAACTAATAAACCTTTAAAAGAAAATTTTCAAATTTGTCATAAACATATTAATCAATATATTCATATGATATATCCATTACATAGTTATTTTTAAGATAATACATTAAGTTGTGCTATTTATGAATTAAAAAGAAGTTAAATGTATATAATGAAACACATATAAAGATTTCATCCAATTATATTCACATATAAGATTAATCTCATCAATTAGGAAAAATTCAAAAACTAAAACAATTATAATTACGGAAACCTATGAATTACGCTAAGTTAATACGTAAATAAAAAGAGGGGGTCTTCAATGTTTAAACAAATCAAATTTAAGGATCAAAGAAATAAAACATAAATCTAACATAATATTTACAAATGAACAAGTATGCTTTAAATTTTAGTTTAGTTATGCAATTTTGATATATCCAAAATAATTTGAGACATTTAACAAATTAAATGTAGAAAACCAACTAACTAGTTTCTACTTGTTCCTTTTTACTTTTAGAAATTGAACCAGCTCAACGCATCAAGGATAAAGAAACAATCAACAACTAAAATTGACGTCAAAATTCTAACAATTGCATAAATGTTAAATCCACTCAGTAATCAATTTAATTAAAATAATATACCAAATAATCAAAACAACATAACTAAACTAGGATTCAACAATTAATCATAAACTAAGCATAGGAAACTAGAAACAAAGAGAGTAAGGTTTTCGAAAAACTCATTGAATTTTTCTGCCTTTATATATCTCAAACCAGCCTTAAGGTATGAAATTTCTCCTCCATAGTCATGAACCAGCTCAAAACAGGTAGAAATATGGTTCTCCAAACACTCTCACACCTCTTTGTACTAACTCTTTGAAGAGATTTTGAGTTGGGTTTTTATGTTTTCTGCTTTTTCTGTTGCTTTACGTTTCATTTTTGTCTTAACTGCTACTTTTGTTTCTTTTATTTCTACTCTCGTCTACTGTTGCGTTTTTGGTTCTTGTCTTATTGCATTTTATTATGCTACTTGAACTGTGTTGTTTTGATTCTGCTACTGCTTATATGCTATTAGTGTCGTTTTTGCTTATGCTGATGGCATTTTGGTCTAGCTACTGTTTTGTTCTTTTATTGGGTTGTTTTAGGTTTTTGTTTTGGTCTATCAAATTTATAAAAAATATTTGAAACAAAATAGATATATTTATATTTTTAGCAATCAAATATAAAATTAAATAACTTGAATAATTGCAATAATTTAACCCAAAAGTGTTATGTGAATAATTTAAAATAATGTAAAATAGGAGTGTAAAATATACTATAATTTCTACTTAATCAAATTCTCGCACACATATCTTTTGGTCGTCCTCAATCAAAATGGCATTGTAATGCACAATATGAATCTAGTTTACTACCATACCTCATATGGAAGAAACTAGATTAAGAAAAATTAAACCAATCAAAAAATTTATTTATGAAAATCATAATGTCTTAGCATATTCATAATCGATTTAATCATCAACATAACATCTTTTAAAACATCTTCAAAATTTCAATTCTAACCTTAAACTTAAGAGATATTCATACCTTATCTAATAAAGTTAGTTTATAAGTAATGCCGGTATATTAATTCTACATACAAAACATCTTGGTTTGACTTGAATTATTTTATTTTATTATTTTTTATCACTAGCTCCTAACACAATAGGCACTTTATCCTTTGTGTTTGGTTCATCTTCTCACCTTACTTGTGATCTCAAAGGAGTGCTTGGTCTCTTGTCCTTAAGTGTTTCCCTAGTAACCATTTTTTTGTCTCAAAGGGGCATTTGATTATTAACAATAACATTTTTTAAATTAAACTTTGAAGGTTAAATAAAGTATTTCTCCAGTAATCAAAAGTAAATGAAAATCACCAAAGATACTAAACATTTTTAAATTAAGTAAAAGTCTGAACTTAATGTCGTGTATGTAAAATTAAAATAAGATTTTCAATTACTTGTAAACTAAATTTATCAAATAAGGGTTAATTCTCTTAAGTGTGAACCTATAAATAAACAAAAAAGTTTTAAAACATATTGTGTTAAAGAAAATAACCTGTACAAATTGCTAATCCATCAACCATAAGGTTAAAATTTATTGGTCCCCTTTTTTGTGATGATAAAAACTAAATGCATACATATAAAACCAAATAATGTCAAAGCCAACTAGCCTAAGCAAGCAATCCAAATTCCTAAATTTTTAATCCCTATTTTTGTAAATAAAATGCACAAAACAACTAGGTTATGTTTTTATAATCTCCCCTGCACTTAAACTTTACATTGTCCTCAATGTAACAACTAAATGCAGAAAAATGAATATCTGTGCAAAACAAACAGATAAAATAGCAAAAATATTTTGACTTTTTTGGAAACATAAATAGTTATATATATTTAAAAAAAGAGCTAAGGAGAAAGAAATTAAAATATGATTTTTGTTGTCTTGGGTTGCCTCCTAATAACGACTTTGGTTTATGTTGTTGGCTCGACGTCCTCCTCCACTGTCAAGGTTCCTCTAGCAAAATTTCTTCAAGCATTTATAAAACAACTTCAAAAATAAAAGAATTGTTAGTTATGATTAAAAAAAACTAATTAAATAAAACTTTCCCCAAAAATGGTGCCAAAATTTAATACGTGTCGTTAAGGGTTTAAAATTAAATCCTTATTTGTTTTCAATTTATTAAATAATGTAGTATATAGCAAATAATAGTCGATCCCACGAGGAACGTTAATATACTAAATTAGTTTATTAATTACAATTCTTTTAAAACAATCCTAATTTGGAATTTACACATCTAGTTATATTAAAGCACATATCTTTACATAATTCAATTAATAAAACATTTTTCGATAAACTAATAAAATTTTAAAAGAAAAGTTCCAGATTTGTCACAAACATATTAATTAATATATTAGCATGAAATATTGATTACATAGTTCTTTTTAAGATAATACATTCAGCTATGCTATTTTACGAATTGAAAAGAAGTTAAACGTATATAATGAAACACATATAAAGATTTCATCCAATTATATTCATACACAAGATTAATATCATCAATTAGGAAAAATTCAAAAACTAAAACAATTATAATTATGAAAACCTATGAATTATGCTAAGCTAATACGCAAATAAAAAGAGGGGGTCTTCGATGTTTGAACGAAACAAATTTTGGAATCAAAGATATAAAAAGTAAATCTAACCTAATATTTACAAATGAACAAGCATGATTTAAATTTTAGTTTAGTCATACAATTTTGATATATCCAAAATAATCCGAGATATTTAACAAATTAAATGTAGAATACCAACTGGCTAGTTTCTACTTGCTTCTTTTTACTCTTAGAAATTAAACCAGCTTAATACGCCAAGCATAAAGAAGCACAATCAACAAACGAAATTTGACATCAAAATTCCATCAATTTCATAAATGTTAAATCCACTCGGTAATCAGTTTGATTAAAATAATATCATAAATAATCAAAACAATATAACTAAACGAAAATTCAACAATTAATCATAAATTAAGCATAGGAAACTAGAAATAAAAAGAGTAAGGTTTCTGGAAAAACTCATTGAATTTTCTGCCTTCACAAACCTTGAACCAGCCTTAAGGTATTCTCCTCCATCAATCACGAACCAGCTCAAAACATGTGGGAATATGGCTCTCCAAACACTACTACACCTTTTTGCACTAGCTCCTTGCATCAAACTGCCTTGGAAGACAAAATCTCTTGGAGAACTCTCTTCTTGCATGACTGCTTGCTCTCTTTTTTTCCTTCACACAACTACCTTTTTATAGCCTATGAGAAACATCCCAGTTGCCACATGTTTTTGGTTCTTTGACAAGCTTCCACTTATCTCTTCCATTTTGAAGAGATTTTGTGTAGCGAACATCAGGTGGGTGAGTCTCCTCCAACTACCCCCTGCCCGGCGATGCTGCTTCTTATTATCTAATCCATTTCAAATGGATTTTTAGTTAGGTTTTTGTGTTTTTGCTTCTTCTGCTGCTCTGCGCTTTATTTCTGTCTTGGCTGCTGCTTTGCTTCTTTTATTTTTGTGTTACGTTTTATTTGTTTCCTCTATTGCCGTGTTTTCGGTTTTTGTCCTATTGCGTTTTATTTTGTTGCTTGGATTATGTCGATTTGATTCTGCAACTGCTTATCTGTTACTATTGTCATTTTTATTTTTGTTGATGGCGTTTTGGTGCTTTTGTCTAACTACTGTTTTGTTCTTCTATTGGCTTGTTTTAGGTTTTCCTTTTGGGTCCATCAAATCTATAAAAATATTTAATACAAATTAGACATATCTATATTTTTATCAATAACATATAAAATTAAATAACTTGAATAATTAATAAAATTCAATAATTTAACCCAAAAGTGCTATGTGAATAATTTAAAACAATGTAAAATATGGGTGTAAAATATATTATAATTTCTACTTATTTGGCCTTCACCTTCAGCTTTTAATTCACTCTTAGTATTCTCCTCCTTTTCTCTTTCTTTTATTGGAAGCTCTTTTCCACTACTAAGGGTGATTACCATTACACATTCTTCAGGGTTTATCTACCTGGTACTAGGCAAACTACCCTGTGGTCTTTCAAATACTAATTTTGTGATTTAACTACTTTGAACCTCCAAGTTACGTATAGAAGCCTCTATTCCTTGATGTCTTGGGTCAGAATCTTGAGCAATTTTTTTATCATCATCTCCTATGAAGTAGGCTTCTTAGCTTGAGTTAGTTGTTGCTAAAATATGAGTAGAGGGTTATTTCTTGCTTACCCTTGATATCCCAAAGTGAAATTAGGGTGATTCCTATATCTTGGATTGTAAGTATTATAGATTGTTTTGGGGTCTAGGAGCATTCCCTATATAATCCAAATGTTCAGGCTGTAATGTTTGACAGTTTTGACTTGCATGCTCTAACTTGCATACTTCTCACTACATAACTTGGCATTGTGGATTCATCGTTAGTCTATTTTTTTAGGGCTTCCACCTAATTCGCCTACTGCGCCACTGTGTCTACTTTGTATACCCCCACTAGCTTATTAATTATTTCTTAAGAGGAGCACCATTGGTAGTTGTTAATTTTTATGTCTTCAATAATGTCCTAAGCTTAAAGTGTCTTCTTATTGATAGTACTTTAATAAAAAAAAAATTCTCTGCCACTTGATATCATGTAGTGGGTGTTGATCTTTGCATTGAATTTAATCATTTCTTCGCCTTTACCCTTAATGCAAATGGGAATAACCACAGTTTTACTGCATCATCATTAACTCCATTTATATTAAAAGTGTCATAAATCTCCATGAAATTTGAGATATATGTGTTCGCATCTTCATCTCGTAGTTTATCAAATTGGATAGATTATTGTACTATTTGTATAATACTCGGCTTGATCTCAAAATTATTAACGTTCAACATTAGTCTGACAATGCTGGACGCCACTCCTGTCAAGTCTAGTATCGCGTAATGAACATCGTCCTTGGTTGGTTCGCTATGGTTCGTGATTCCTCAGTATCAATTTGACCCTCCAAGTCCTCTATTTATCGATCTAGCTCAAACTCTCTCAACTTTGTCCTGCAAAGATTTCTACGAGTTGTTCTCTTGATTTTTGGATCTTCATCTACTAAGCTCATTGGATTATTTTAGGTTATAAACTAACCAAACAGTCAATAGCTACGAAAACAAGAAAATTAAAGAATCAATAAAATGAAATAACTAGAAATAAAATAAGATAAAATAAAGTAAAAATGGCTAGATTAATAAAATCTAGGCTTTCCTAATATTACTGATCCTCAGAAACAGTGCCGAAAACTTGATTGACTTATTCTATGCTTATAAGAATTTATCAATATTATACCGCAAGTACACGACATGGTTGTAGCTAGCACATGCAAGTATGGGTCAATCCCACGAGGATTGTAAGTACTAGTATTTACCCTTTTCTATTATCTAACCATCAAATTAGATTATGGATTGAATTCTTAGTTCATTAGCCTAAAAACCTTTTAAGCTTTATCTTATTTTTGGGTGGTTTTGCTTTAAAAATAGCTTTTGCCTTATTTTTATCTACCTTAATTCCTCTATTGTGAACTAAAACCCCAGGAAATTCCCTGCTTTTACTCCAAAAAGCATACTTCAGGGGATTCAACTTCAATTTGTGCCTTCTCATCCTATGAAAGGCTTCTTTTAAATCCTAAATATGATATGCACTCTCTTTTTTTTATTTCACAACAATATCATCTATGTAAACTTCCAAAGTGCATTCTATAAAATCATTAAATATAGCATTTGTATCCGTCTAATAATGTCTCTTACATTCTTTAAATTGAAAGGTAGTACGATCTACTCAAATTTCCTTATTGACCTTTGACACTTGAACTTTATTTTGGAAATATCATTTTTGGCTATAAAAATTTGGTGATAACTAGAAAAATAGTCCATAAAAGAAAACAAAGAATGTCTAGTTTTTGCATCTGTCAAAGAATCTACAATTGGTTTTATGTATACATATTTAGGAGTAGTTACGTCTAAATCCTTAAAAAATCAACACCAATTCTTATCTTTCCATTCTTCTTAACGATACACAAAACGTTGGCTAACTATATAGTATATCTGACTAGTCTAATGAAACCAACCTTACATAAATTTTCAGCTTCTTTTATTTTTAGGTCAACTTCTTTAGAAAACCAACTATGAGGTTAATGGTGAGGGTAACATTCTGGAATATGAACCAATCTTCAAATGCTTTCAAGAGTTCCTCTAGTTCAAGCTTCATCTTTGAATCTGAGTTTTTTTTTCTAATAAAAACTTCACGGAATTCTCGTGAATTACCCAGATTCACTTCTTTTAATGATTCTTGGTTTTGTCTCTCATAATCATTAAACTTCTTAAGAGCTAATTTAAACTCGTAGATACCATTGTCACTCATTTGTGGTTCTTCTTCTTCTTTAAAACTAGTTCTACATTATCACTTCTATTTATTTCTTCATAATTCTCTAAGATTTGTTGTATTTGATATTTGATCTTTATGGCTGTAGCTATTGTCTTTTCTTTTTGTAAGAATTCACTCATCAGGTTCTTTTATAATAGGAACCTTCATTAGCCTAGGAGTAGGCACAATGGTAGTTGTTTTTATGAATCTTTCTAACTCTGTTTTCATCTTTTCTTTGCCTTCCTTATAATATAACGACTTCTGAATTTATACCAACTTTAAGTAGTTGTTTTTATAAATCTTTCTAACTGTGTTTTCATCTTTTCTTTGCCTTCCTTATAACATAATGACTTCTGAATTTATACCAACTTTACATAGTTTATGTAGAATTTTACCTCCATCACATCAACTGTAGTATGAAATGGCTGCAAATCAGCCTAAACGATTTCTACTTCATCTCCTTTCCATAAAGGTCAAAGTTGATGGAGTGATGTTGGAATGTAATAGTCAGAGTGGATCCAATCTTCCCTAATAAGGCTTAGTGGTTGGCGTGGGTGTCAACAACAAAGAAAGGAATTAATAAAGTCTTTCCTTATACTATAATATTTATAGGGAGAATTTAACATGCTCTAGTAATCTCACAATTGAATGCATCAACATATACTGCGATTTGGATCAAGTCCACATCGTATTTGCCCAAAGATATCATCATTTTAGTTGGCATAATATGACTACTAACCTATTATTGACCAAAACACTTGAAGTTGGTCTTCAATTGATGTGAACCTTAATGTATAGAGGTCTTATATGTTGTGTCATAACATAAGTTGACTTTTTTAGCACCACATTTTATGGAATTCCTAGTCTTATTATTAATACTGACACCTTGCATTCTCCTCTCCTAGGAGGGGATTACATCTTTTTTGCCCTAGATTACCAAATGAAGCAAGGTGTTTCATGGAGGAAATGGTATATGGTACCTGAATGGGAATTTATCCAATCGTAATGAATTCATTGTAATCTTTATCCTATCTCTCAAAGTGGGCTGACTTCTTATGAAATCTAAGATTCTCTTTTTTCTTGTATGGTTTTTCACTAACGACTTCTACCCTTCTCTTTTTATTGTTAAGATCTGTCATAGTTTCTTTAAAGAAAACATATTTTACAATGATTTACTTTCTTGAAGTTGGTCCCTCCAACAATGCTGGCTTATCTTCCTTAATCTTAGTAGTCGACCTCTGTCGCTAGAGCCATCTTTTTTTAGTTTGAGTTAAGGGTATAAAATTCTTGGAGTGTCTTACTTGCTGCCACTGTCAAGATGGTGGCACTCATAGTGACATTACAAATTTAGGTTGTTTGCGTTGAAAACTCAGAATTCGAAGTTCATATCTTTGCTTATAATTTGTCCTCTAAATTTTTGTAAATTTTTACGTCTAGCATTCAAAGAAAATGGAAGAAAAATAGATGGTAATGAAAGGGGGGTTTGGTCAATTTTGATATAAAAGTCAACCTACTTGGTGATTTTTCCTTGAAATTTCTACTTTTTATTGGATTCTAGGAATTCTATAACCTTTTTCCTAAAGTTAGTATCATAGTTAGGAATAAAAAAATTTGTTTATAAATTTTATATTAATGCTAAATGATCTTCCAAAAATGTCAACTTTTTTTGACATCTAACAATAGGTGTAAGTCAAATTCTGTGGCATTAATGGTTGCCACTAGTGGGAATAGGTCTTCATTTATCAACATAGTTTAGTCAGCTTTAATGAATAACATAATTCCCTTATTGATTTGGTCCTATACTACATTCTTGAACCCCCGACAGGAATTGGTTGAGCAGCCTCTATATTTGCAGTAGCCTCTACCTTCTAATTTCTTCTTTTATAGGAGTTCTATTCTTAGGCGGTAAGGTGATAAATTTTTCTTGCAATAAATATTCAAAGATCTCTTCTATTTTTGAAGTGTCAAAGGTGTATTGAATTTAGGTAGACGGAGCTTACATTTTCCTTTTGATTTCCAAGGATTTACGCTCCAAAGAGGAGAAAACACAAGTTCTAGAGATGACTTTTGCTATTATTAAATCATAAGAATTCGTCTTAGTAACCTAAATGCCTACTAAATTCTTCTTGCGGTGTCCCTCTTTCCTAAGAAGTTCTTCATATTCTGATACTTTTACTGCTAGTTCATAGAAATCACAAAATTTATGACTAGGAATTTCTTCTGCATTTCAATGTCCAACCCTCTGTGAGCTACCTTCACATATTCAGTTTTTGGAAGCGCGATCTACCATCAAATTCTCATTTTCTTAAAATGAGTAATGAACATGACAGCATACTCACCACTCTTCTAAGTGACCCTTCACAACTCACTTATGCTAGCTTCAGGCTCAGTCCTAGAAAATTGAGTGTGAAATAATCTTTCCATTTAAGCCTAGGAAAATATATAATTCTTAAGTGATAAAACATACTAAGAGAAGGTAGTTCATATTAATGAACTCGGAAACAACTTGAGCTTAAAGTTGTTGAAGTTTTTGTTTATGACTAATTCTCCACATTGTGTGGGGAATCTAATGATGTGCTCAATAGTCTGTTGATCATCTTCACAAGAAAATAAGTTAAATACATGAATTTTATAACCATGAGGATAAGATTCTCGTGACCAATCTAAGGCTTGTGAAATTCTGGGTGGCTAAGTTGTCTCAAACCAGGCCAATACAATTCCTAAACAACTTCTCTAACTACTTCCATATCAACTTGTAATATAATTTACGGTGGGGAAATAATAGGATTTTGGTTTACAGCTGTAATGTTACCCCCCAAACCGTATTGTAGTCTATTAAGATTAACCTCCCAGTAAATCCATATTTGTTAAGAATTTAGGACTTAACTGTATATTGGCCATTTTCAATATTAATGTAATGAGGTGCCATAGAAACATCATCTCTTTTATAAGGAGAAATTATTTTTCATCTACAGAGGTAATAGTTGGAAGGCGACTATATTCTCCAACTACCACCTCATTAGGAGCAAGATGCACTCGAGTCCTTCAAAAATTTGCTTTGCTAAAGTAGGAGTTTTGCCTAGTAAATTGTATAAGAGCGATGTATAGTTTGTCAACCTTCTCTGACAATATCTTGATTGCATTGGTCATGGAGGTTGTATTAGACTTTAATTTTTGAATTTTGTTTGTTGAAACAATGTCTTTCCGTTGCGACAATTTTGGATTCTCACCAATAGTAAAGTTAGCTAAAGGTGAGGTTGCCTTATCAAGATTCTCTACCATCTGGGTTACAAAACCTTAATTCTCGATTGTTGTAGGGACTTCTTCCTTTAGAGCTAGAGGCAAAGCAATTCCTTTTCCATTTCGTGTTCGTAGAAATGTAGTCCCACCAAACATGCCAAATTTTTTGGTGTTAATCTAGAATTCGGGCGTGTCAAGGAGAACTTCTCCTAGAATTTATACCTAAATTCTTATTGATAATATAAGTGGTCTCCGAAAAACTTAGAAAATAAAATTCTAAGCTACAAAAATACTAGAATGTATGAAAAAAATAAATGATTGGATTTACATAAAAGGGAAAATTTAAGCTACAAAGGGAATTTGAGGTAATAAAACTTAATACACAGCGTAAGAAAGCTGGAAAAAATAATAACAAAGTAATTTTAGAGTTATTTGTTTATCTGAGGATTGATTTGAGAATGTCTAGTGATTGAATGTGTTTGGGAATTGTATTCATTGTTGTCCCAAGTGTTAGTGAATTTATAGTCCTGCTGGACCCCGCTTCTGGAGCCCAACATTCGGAGTCATCAAAATGTGAGCTCTAATACCAAACAATGCTGGACCCCGCTCCCAAAGCCCAACATTCGGAGCCATAAGACGTGAGCAAATTATCCTATAGGTTTATTTCCATGAACCCTTGTCAGCCATCATCCCACAAGGGTGGCGTGCCCACAACAGTCAAACATCAAAACAAACTTGCTACTTCAACTCAACCATTTTAACAAAGAAGTCAATATGAACATACATAACTGAAACTACTTTAATCTATCATTTCATTATCAAAGAAAAAGAGTTTGAAAAACTTTATTTACATATCAAAAGCCACACCGTTGGCTTAATATAAAATACAAAATACACATGATACAATTGAATGCTTATGCTTAATATGATTATAAATACCAAAAGTTTTTGAACTAACTTAATTACAAAAGTCTCTATTCTTGGTGCTTGCCAAACTTTGCAAGGATCAATGTTGATCTGCTTTTTCTTCACCTGCAGAGTGGAAGGTAATGGGGTGAGCTACGAAGCTCATTGGCTTATATATTTATAGCTATTGGCAACGAGCCATACAATTCAAGCACGCACACACATACATATAAATATAAATATATATATATATACATACATATAAATATATATATATATATACATACATATATATATATATATCAAAGTATGCATGTATATCCCATTTAATCTGGCAATTCTGTCATCCAACGTCACCACATAAAACATATCATGAAGATTCATCCATCGAAACTTAACACTCAATTATGTATCATACTCAACAAATCAAAATTGCAAATGCATAAATAAATGGCTCGAGGGTTCTGTGGAAACATAATGGAGAAACAGAAGTTTACTCCATGAATAGAATGAGTCCATTTTCGGAGCTCATATGCCACAAGCGGGCAGCCGGGAGAAGGCTCTTGTCAACGTTCACGTGACGAACAGAATAGTTCCACTTTCGCCCAAATAGAAGCACATAATCATGCTCAAAATTATTTTATCAAATGCTCAAATCATTTCATCATACTTTCATACTTTTCACGCTCTTTCCTTTCTTTCATTTGTACAAAAATGCCATGACATTTTTCAAGGCATAACATAAAACATATCATAATGCATTTTCCACATCATAATAATTCACAATTTAGCACATATTCACACATAAGACAATTAGCTCATACTACAAAACAACTATAAACATATTACCCACCTAATTTGCTTGTAAAAATCCAAGTCAAAATTGTCTTTCCCCTTGCTCTTGGGTAGGATTCCCTAAAACAAACCAAGTCTCATTCAATAGGAATCAAATTGAAAATCCCACAATGCAAAATCTCTAAAATTGATTCTAGAATACTTAAACCCAAGTATTTTCTAAACTCCATGAACTAAAATTGTTGGACCTCGAACTTTTGATAAAAATTAGAAATATTAAAATGAGTTTAAATGAGAAAGAAATTGGCGAGAAAATTGATGAACTTAAGGAAATTAATGAGAAAAGATTTCATTAGTTTTGATGATTTTGATATTTGAGAAGATTTGTATGAGTT
>JANZLH020000023.1:1803624-1832499 GCA_026770325.2 Erythroxylum fimbriatum | reverse complement strand
CATATCTAAATAGGGTTTGGGTAAATTGTGAATTGAGAAATTGCAATTTTTCATAATCTGATTAGGGTTTATAATTTGGGGCTTTAGGTTATAATTCGAGAGAGAGTAACCAACCATAGGATAGTCCAGGACTAATAATCTGACATTTCATAATTAATTAGGTTAGTGTTGAAAATAGTTAAAAATTTTCTCTTTCTCTCAATTGGTAGTTTGTTAGGTTGATTCTTGGTGTGTGCATTGCAATTTGCTGATTTGTTAATGATTCGTGATTTATTCTTAAGTTGAATTGTGTTATTGTTTTAAATTAGTTATAGTTGAATTTCTACAATTTGTTTCGAACTTAAAGTTTAGGATTAGATTAACCCTCTTCGTAGGATCGACACCTTAGATACTACGCGAACGACCAATACGCTTGTGGAATATAAATGTTAAAATATTAAAACTACACATATCGGAAAACCACGATCATCGACCTTACAAAGGTTGATTATAAAGAGAGAAATTCTTATTACATATTAAACAAATAATAGGAAAAAGTGCTTGCCATAAGAAAATCAATTATAATATAGTAAGGAAACCGAACAATTGTTATTGACTTATATATGAACTATATAAGAGAAGAAATGACAAATAGAGAACTAGAGAGAGAGAGAGAGAGAGAGAGAGAAAATTTATTACAATTATTTTTTTAAATTTTTTTTATCCAAGTTGCCACATAGGATGCATATCTAGTGAGGGTCCCATAAAAAAGTAAAAATATCATATATATTTTTTCGCAATAAAAGACTAACAAAAAGTTAAATTGGGGTTCACATTGAGCGTTTAAAAAATATTATAATTCTTTTTAAACATGTCAAAATATTTATATTTAAATTAAATTATGGTGAAAATATTATGGTTCAATTTGACCTTTTTCCTGTTAATGATATATAAGTTGTTATAATAATTTTAATCTTATCTAATTATTTAAAATAAATATTTATCCTCATCATTTTCTCTCAAATTGTGTGAGAGGTACAAGAACACACAACTTATCATATAGAATCCAAAACTTGACTTTGGATAGTAACTTGATAAGAATATCGATAATTTGATCTTCACTTGATAAAATTGTTTTTGGCTACTTTATCTCCAAAATATTGGAAATTTATGTCTAAATAATTTAAGCATAAATGAAAAATAGGTGCATTGATAAGATAAGTAGCACCTAGATTATATATCACACCAAAGCTTTAGAAAATGACCTGTGCATTATAACCAAGTTCACATAATAAGGACATAATCCAATGTGTTTCGACAATTTTAGAAGCAACCATGCATATGGTATTTAGTTTTAATAGATGATCGAGAATCCATGTATTCATTTCCTAATCCTATAATTAACAAAACCTATAAGTTAACATATATATTTGTGATCATCGATATGATATTGCTTACCTAATCCACATCAATATAGGAATTAACTTGAAATTAAGGAGGACGTTCATTTGATCAAGAGACCATAATAGATGGAGGAGTGTAGATATTATAATTAATATTCTTTTGAGTAAGAATGCATGAATTTGGAAACCTCGTTAAGTTACATCATAACGTATTTAGGCCTAGTTAAAGACAAATAATATTGCAGACTGACAACTATGCTAGCTGTGATATAGTTTTGCATCTTCAAACTGGTCTTTGTCATTTATATTAATACATACTAGAGTGACAATGTTTTTAGCACCGATCGACCATTTTAATTCTTTCTAATTACAAATTTTTAATATACTTGGATTATGTTAAGAGAAAGTCATTAGAAACTCAAGACACCTCTATACCTATAAAATAATATAAGTAATGAAAAAGATCCTTTAAAGAAAAATGTTTCTAAGAAGTAGTGATGACAAATGAATCATATTTGTTGGTTAGTAAAATTATCAACTTATAAGAGATAAAAGCTCTTAATATTAAAAAAAGAGGAGGTTGTCTTTGAACCACATAGCTAGATTAGAGAACTTAATTCAATGCGACACTCATACCATTAGCATGGTATTTAATTTCCTTTAAGTCAAAGAAATGCAAGCGATGTACATAACTTGAGAATTGAGGATGCACAAAACTAGGAGCAGGTTGGTTATAAAGACTTTTTCATATAAGTTACTATGAACAAAAGCATTAGATACATGCATCCAACTGTTTGACATTTGACCCTTAAAAACAACTAGTAATAGGCAAAGTTGAATTACAAACTAGCTTAGCAATAAGACTAAAAGAGTTAAAGTAGTCAATATGAAAGCCCTTAGCAACAAGTCGAACTTTATATATGTCAAGTGAACCATCAAAATTTTACTTAACACAATATACCCACTTACAGCCCATCACATTTTTTGTTGATTATAGAGGCACTAAAGTCCACTTAGCATTAGCAATGAGAGCATCAATTTCATAAGTCATAATAGAATGCCATTTTGAAATTTTATTTGCTTGAGGGAAGCAAATATGTTTTTTTTCATATTTTATTGTTTAAAAAAAAACTTTCACCTTTAAATTCCTAATTTGAGATTGGATACTTATAAAGTGTGTTGTTTAAAGTATAGGAGAAGCATATGGATTTTTTGTGTGAGACAATTTGGAATTGTTTGGGATAAGCTAAGATTATAATTTGAAGCAGAGGAAGTAACAACATTATTTGATGGAGATAAAGTTGGTGAAGATGGTTAATTATAGGTTGATAGGAGAAGATTGAGCTAGCGCGAGTTAGATTTATATTAGTAGTTAAAGTTTGATTTAGGTTCAATAAAGAAAGAATTTGTGGTAAAAATACTATGGCTGAAGAAGTTAAAGTATACTATTAATTCATGTATAACAATGTCAAATGCATATTGGCAATATTATTGAGGAATTGAAGCATGTTGCATTAAAGCTAAACATGTTTCAACAATATGTCTCTATTTGCGTTTTATTCAACTATTTTATATATTTAGGTATAACTTAAAGTACATGTTGACATAATAATAATAATAATAATAAAGAGCTAAGCTGTTAAGCCAGTGACAAATTTAATGCCATGAAAACATATGCTTAAAAAAGAAATTATGTAAATTATTCACATACAAGAATAAATGTAAATATAAATAGTTACATAAAATAATAATAATAAATTTAAATATAATTGTTATAACAATACTAATATTGACTTAATTATTTAAAAGCAAATCCTTATTCTTATCATATCTTCCAAGGCATTATCTACATATTATTCTCACTAAATAATAACAAAATTAATATACATGTGGCTATGTTAAATCGTCAAAGATTTTATGATTTGGTTCAAACAACAAAATAAATATTTATGATGTGGGTAGCCATGCATGCCGTAAACAAAGGTGCACAGTGGAGAAAATTTTCCGCGAGAAGTTTGGTTAGGAGTCCCAATCTTATCAAATGCGTCATGCTCAGACAAAGAATTGCAACCATAATATATATCCCCGCAAAAAAATATAAAAAATATATTATGTTTCAACTACGATGTTCTTATTATTTCGGTTATGGTGTTTATTCTATTAAATCTCATCCACATATTTATAATAGAACAAATATAAAACAACGTAATCGGAACAGAAAATTTTATATGCAAGAAAGTAGATTCACATTACCTGTTGTGTTACTAATTAAATGAATGGATGCTCATAGAATAAAATAGGCACATGAATGATCATAGAATAAGGTAGGCACTGAGTAACTAGAACAAGTGATCAATTAGATAGATAGATGCTCATAAAATAAGGTAGGCAGAGAATAACGTGAACAGATAATTTGTGAATAAATGGATACTCATAAAATAAGGTAGGCATAAAAAATGAGAACAATGTTCTGTTTCCGTAAGAGATGGGAACGAGAAAAGCACTTAAAACATGGTGAGTAGGGTCAAATACAATTTTAATATAAGCTTGGTTTTTTTTTCCTTATTACATTAGGTATCCTGGCTTAAACAGACTAATCTTAAGCTCCTACGACCCCACCCCAAGAGCTTAGATCTTCACATATTTGATTGGTCAACTGATGATTAATCATTGGCTCCCCCTGCTCAGCATCAGATTCCCATTTGCCCTCGGGTTCCTTAGTAGCTCCGACTCGAGGCGTCCGTAATTGATCAGATCAAGGAGCTATGTCCAGGGGGCTAGAGGATCATCAATAGGAACATGCCTATTTCTCCTCCTTTGGCGTGACTCGAACTCAAGACCTCCTATAAAAAAGAGTGTTAAGTGAAAAATCTAGACCAATTGATCCACCTCTACTTGTCAATATAAGCTTGGTTTTCAACCCGGAAAGATGTTTATTGGTTTTGGCAGTGTCAACTTTGACGGGGCTTAAAAGAATTCAAATTGCCTATATATATATTTGGCCGCCAGAGAAGGTCAAATTTGTCCCTTGGTATCTTAATAGCTCTTGGACTCATTTCAATCAATTAGATACGTGTTCCCATCGCGAGCGAATAGTGGATAGCTACATTATATTATATTATATTATATTATACATTACCTGTTTTAAAGAAAGTAAATAGGGTTTTACAATGAGAGAGAATTCCCAGGTGAGGTAATGGATAAACTTTGGTTGGAAACCAAAAGCTCTTAATTCCTTTATACTATTTCAGTACTATCAACTCTTACAAACACAGCTTAGAAATAACTGATAACTTAAAAAAATTAAATACTTAATAACACCCCTTAATTATATAATCTAATGTGAAGACGTTACGGGCAACGATCGAGTTAATGTCCGAACTTTGTTACGGGGAACGAGTCAAGAGTTGATAAAACAGACCGATGACTCTAATCAATGTTCGGACAGTGACATGCCACCCGAAATAACAAGGAATGGAGAGGACGATGTCATGGTTGTGGCGTCCTGTAGTTTCTGGAAATATATATTTTCAAAAGATATGCACTAGGTCATGTCATTATAAGGCAGGCATTTGTGTGGTCACAAGTCATCGCCAGTCAATTTGTGGACACACTCTGGTATCCAACATGAATATATATATACGTTATTTGATCTCTTTCTTAGACAATAAAATTAAAGTGGAGATATTTTGAAGGATGTAATTAAGTAATTCTCTTCTGCCTTTGAACTAGTGTTATTAAACAAAGTGAATTAAAAAGAATTAATGCGTCATTAGCATAGAGAAATGGGTCCTTAATTTAATTATTGCTAACAAATGGGCGGAATTATATTATGAACATAACATAAGTTTTAGACTCTTGTCATAACATAAAATTGTATTTATAACTTACATATATAAAAATGTATTTATAAGAAGAACATAGTTAACTTTCTTTATATCTTCAATGGACATTGTTGAATTCCATAATTTTTAAATCTATGAAATTAATATTTTCATCCATTTTGTGCTAAAAGAAACCCTTATAATAATATATATAATATTCAAGTTAAAGACTAATTCAAAAGAAGGATAGGAAAAGGGTAGGTGATTTTGAGAGAATTGAAATTGAATGGACAAAAGATTTAAATAGGTCCTAAAATGACACATAATATAATTCTTAAAAATATATAATATCTTAATTTTGATTAAGTTAAATAATATATTCCTCATTTAATTAGATTGTTATTTACCCATATAAAATATATAAAAAATCAATGTTTTAAAAATTGAACTAGTATTCGGTTTTCAACTTTCTGGTTCGATTTAGTTTAATAATTTTTGTTGTTAAAAATTGATTCATTTATCAATTGACTGACTAGTTTTTGTAAACTAATCAATATTTATAAACTAAAATAAATCGATTCATCTTGGTTTAACAATTTCTTTTTGATTAAAATGAGTAATAACAGTCTTCTTTAATTAATTTTTAAATTCTTTAATTTTATTCAATTTTAACATATTTTGTGACTGTCTAATATTAGTTGAACCTTTTAAACCTTTAGAATTTCTTTTGTTAATAATTTAACTTCTGATCGGGTTTATAAAAAAAATTAAACTATGTATGATAAGGATTTATGAGTTATATCAATCCATTGATGATAGTTTTTTTTTTTCAGTTGGACTCGCAATTTATTTTGGTTAACCTGATAACATCTTTGAATTTACAAGTTACGCACTCCTATAAATTTGCTTTATAGAACGAATGTGTCACTGCTAGCTCTTTAATGTGATGTATACTGTCATTTGGATCGAATAGTATTAGTGCACCGGCCTTTTTAAGTGAGAAATAGATTGAAAGTACCTGCAGCTCCAACAAAATATCTTAAGCATCTTGGGATTATTTTTTTATTTTATTCTATTAAATCATATTTACGTAATTTTTTAAAAATATATAAATAAAATTTAATAGAATAAAATTAGAATATTGAAATTTTTTTTTTTACTTTCAAATTTTTTTAACATAATTCGCTATTTAAATTAAGAAAAAATAACAACTGTGTATGATTATGATAGGCATCAGTCTGTCTGTCCTTATCAAGGCCTCACTACGGTGCTAACAGCACCACAAGGCATCTTTGTTTTGGGCCGTTGCCGTGTCACGGATGCCTTGCACGCTCAAATCCCTGGCTGATTATGCCGTGGCCCACATTGATCACCACCACATCACGAATCCAATCTTCTATCTAATATTGCTCTGTCTTATAAAATTTTAGCCATTTATTTTGTGGGACTTACGCTAGATTTATGAGGGACTCACATAAATAAATGACTGAGATTTATTGAACACAATAAAACATCGTAATATTAGATAGAGAATCTAAACTTCAACGTCATTGGATCGTGACGGAACAATCCGTATTTAGTCTTATTCGACACAACAGTAGCTAACGCTACAGTAGCCAGTTGGGTATACAGGCCGAGGAACGTATTGTTTAGTGCGGTGCCGTACAGTAAGTCATAACCGTACCTATTTTTTCTATAAAAAGCCACAAACTCTTTACATTAAAACTCCCCGCTGTCCTCCACCTCTCTCTCGCACCCGGCTTTCACCTCAAAGCTTTCCGGAGATTCTTTCTCTTTGTGTAGAAGAACGGGACAGAAAGCACCCTTAATTCTTATCTGTCTTCGTTAGTGGGATATATTGTTGTGTGTGTGCATGGCAGTGAGTTTATTGGCACATGACGTGTCAGACCTATGCCTTGGGAAACCAGCGTTAAGATCTCTGTGCGTGTCTGCGACCGTCAAAGACGCCTTATCGAGTCTCAAGAGATTCGGTGACCCTTTCTTGAGCGTGTGGAGTTGCGACCATCCAAATCGAAGCTCGCCGAGATCCAAGACTAATGGTGATGTAGATGAATGTCGTTGCATTGGGAAGGTTTCTATGGTGGACGTTATATGCTTCTTGTCCAGAGAAGAAAATCTCAAGAACCCAACAAGGGCTCTCCAAGAACCGGTCTCTGTTCTTATTCCCAAAGTCCATGGCCTTGTCAGGCACTTGGAGCCTCATGCCAGGTATGATTTTGGAATGCTCCTCAAAAAAGGTTTTCTTTTTTCATGAAGATTCAATTTAAGACATGACTGCTTTTGTTCTAGAATTGGCCAGCTTGAATATTTTTGAACATGTCATAATTATATCCTATTGGATTTGTGTAGAAGTTGTTGGATTTGACTGGGTACTAATTTTCTGGCGTTTTGAGTGTTATGCGTTAATTGAATTCCTATATCAGATGGTAAATTTTTTCAGGCGTTGTGTATCGATTACTTCTGCCTGAATAAAATCTGATGAATACGTTTGCTTTTTGGTTTGTGCAAGCTTAATTGATGATAAAGAAATATGAGAATCTTGACGTCTTGGCATTTAGATTCAGAGATCTGGTTTCTGTTCGTGACTTATAATCCTAACAATTTATTGGTTTGTACTTTGCAGCTTGTTGGAGGCCATAGATCTCATACTTGAAGGGGCTCAGAATCTGGTGATACCAATCAAAAGCCCCTTCTCAAGGAAAAAGCTGATACACAAGCCTCCCTTCAATTCTATCCTCCACAACAACCGGGAATACTGCTGTCTCACTCAGGAAGATGTTGTTCGCTACCTCCTCAACTCGATTGGCCTGTTCTCTCCCACTTCCAGCTACACCATAGAGTCCCTCAACATCATCGAGTCTGAGTCAGTCTTGGCTCTTCACCACGATGATCCTGTCTCCTCTGCGGTGCCTTTGATGTCCAAGCCCCTGATTAAGCAAGCATTTGTTGCCATTCTAGACTTGGAAGGAAAGTTGATTGGTGAAATTTCTCCGGATATATTGAATTCTTGTGACGAGTCCGTGGCTGCTGCAGTTGCAACGCTCACAGCTGGGGATTTTATGACTTATATTGACTACGGGGCTCTGCCAGAAGACCTCCTGTGGTTGACGAAGAAAAGGCTGGAAGAGAGGAACTTGGAGGCAGCCATAGAATTGGTGGAAGATGAATTGACTTTTTCGTCATCGTCTTCTTCATCGACATATTCATCCTCCTCTTCAGATGAAGAACTTGGAATTGCCAGTGCAAAATCAAGTATGAATTCAATGCGAGTGGCGAGGAATGCTGCTGAGCCGATTGTGTGCTATCCGTGGAGCTCGCTGGTTGCTGTCATGATTCAGGCACTCTCTCATCGTGTGAGTTATGTGTGGGTTGTGGAAGTTGATGGCACTTTGGTTGGAGTAGTTAGCTTTGCAGGAATAATCAAAGTGTTCCGGGAACGTTTAAAGTCAATGTCCTAGCAATTAACAAGATAGACATGAAGCAATGTCTGTTTTCTGCTTGTGTCTCTGAAACAACTATGAACATCGGTTGATGTGAACCGTGTAATGGTTTATAATTGAGCCCCCTTAGAGTCGATCCAGCGATGATTGACTGGCAAGCAAAAGAATGAAAAGTTTGTTTCTTTTATTTTCACATTCTTATTCTCGCTTAAAAATGACCAAGGAGGAAGCAGAAATGATGGGATGCCAACTCGCTCTTCAGTATACCAATCTGTGCTTAAGCTCAAACACACACGACGACAAAGCATCCCAGAATTGGAGTTTATCAATTATCAGTCCTTTCGTAGTGCATATTCATATAGCTTATTTGCCTGCTGAAACAACTTAATCTTCTTCAATGTCACTGATAAGTTGAAATTTCAGAAGAGAGAATTCAGAAGGAAGACGTAATATTTCTTTTCATTCCTTCAGCCCATTGCCAGCATCTGGCTTTTATACAAAGTTGTGCTACCTAGCTCTAACACTATAATTCAAGAACAACCAGCTGGAAATCAGGAGATATAACCTCCCACAGACTAACGAAAACAAACAATATGGACTACTACCGACAGTACTAGACTAGACTGATTCCAATTGAAACAACAGAACGTAGAAAACCAATTTGACTGGGTCTAAGACAAATAAGAAGTAAGCAGTATGTGTGGGAAAGCTGATTCAACTTATGCAGCCCATGCACTTATCAGTCCGTCCCCCTCAAAATGTCCTTGTCATCAAGGACGGAAATCAGGATAAGTGCATTGAAGATGTCGCTTATTTTCCCACGTGGCATCTTCATTGGAAGCACTAACCCATTTGACTAAAATTTCCTCTTGTGGGCGATAACGTCCCTTTTGAATGATTCGAGCATCTAGGACCTTTCCTGGTTGAGGCAAAATGGATGAATCCTCTGAGACTGGTGGTAACTGTGGCAGAATTGGGATCCCAGAACCAACCCATCGTTTCAGCATGCTGATATGGAAAACATTATGAATTTTGGATCCAATTGGAAGTTCCAGACGATACGCCACTGGACCAACTCTAGACGAGACTTTGAAGGGACCAAAGAACCGTGGAGAGAGCTTAAGAGAACTTTGAAAAGCCACTGATTGTTGTCTATAAGGCTGTAGTCGCACATATACATAATCCCCTTCTTGAAAGCTTATTTTGCGACGATGTTGGTCTGCTTGCACTTTCATTCAATTTTGGGCTATGGTCAGATCCTGTCTCAAATCTTGGAGCACCAGTTCCCTTTTTTGAAGGTACTCATCAACAACTTGAACTTTGGTTGTTCCAGGGACATAAGAGAGCAAATTAGGAGGAGGCCTTCCATATACAGCTTCAAATGGCGTTAATTTGGTTGCAGAGTGGCTTGCTGTATTGTAGCTATACTCGGCCCATGCTATCCAATTAACCCATTTTGTGGGCTGGTCGTGAGTGAAACATCGAAGATATTGCTCAAGGGTGTGGATGACCACTTCCGATTGTTCGTCACTCTGTGGGATGGTAAGCAGAGCTTGTAATTGAAACGTCGTCCAGAAAGTGCTTATAAAAATCTTGTCTTGATCACTGATGATGGTCTTTGGTATGCCATGGAGACGTACGATTTGATCCATTAAGGATTTTGCAACAGTGAAAGCTATGTATGGGTGCTTGAGCGGAGTAAAGTGGACTTTGATAACCGATCAACAACTACTATAATTACTGAGTAACCTTGTGATTTAGATAAGCCTTCGATGAAATCTATTGAAATATCGCTCCAAATAGTGTCAGGAATAGGTCAGGGATGAAGGAGGCCAGCGGGTTGGAGTGTTTCAGTTTTACACCGCTGGCATGTTTCATACTCTTGGATGTATTTTATGACTATTGCTCGCATTCCCACCTAAACAAAAGCATGTTGAATTTTGCTGAGTGTCTTGTGAAACTCAAAATGTCCCCTAGTTGGAGAGGAATGATGATCTGCCAAAATTGCGGGAACAAGGGTGGATGAAGGACTCAAAAGAATTTTCCCATGTCTAAACCAAACGCCATCTCTATGTGCAAAAATCTAAGAAAGATGATTTTGATTGGTATTGTACGGATGAAAAAATGGGTCAGTAGTATTTTCCTTCTTAAGGGTGGCCCACCATGTGGGATAGGGAAAGAAGATTGCATGAAACTTAAATTCAGCAATACGAGAGAGTGCATCTGCCCCTCTTTTGTACTGAATCTCGTAATCATAATCAAGAATTTTAGGAAGCCACCGGAGTTGGGTGGGAGTGGAAATTCTCAGCTCTAAGAGATACTTAGACTTCTTTGATCAGTTTGTACTATAAATGGCTTCCCTAGAAGATAAGGTCTCCACTTTCGAATAGATTTGACGATTGCTAACATTTCGTAAGTAGAGAGGGAAAGGCTGCTCCTTTTAAGCCCTCGCTAAAGTAAGCAATGCGACGGTCATTATGTGAGAGGATTGCCCTAATTTCGGTCCCACACGCATCGCTTTCCACCACAAAAGGTTTGGAAAAATCGGGTAAACTCAAGATGGGTGCAGTGGTGAGTAGTTGTTTCAACCGTTCAAAAGCTTGCTCAAATTCAAGATCCCAATGAAATCCTATGTTGGATGTGAGGCGGGTTAATGGTACCGCAATTGAGCCGAAGCCTTTTACAAATTTTCTATAACAGCCTGCAAGACCCAAGAAGCCATGGACCCCCTTTATTGTTGTAGGCCTCGACCATAGTTGGACTGCCTTAATTTTTTCTGTGTCAATAGCCACTCCGTTTGTGGATATGATATGCCCGAGATAGTCCACCTGTAAAATACCAAACCTACATTTTGATTTTTTTGCAAATAATTGGTTAGCAAGTAAGGTCTGTAAAACACTACGCAAATGTTATAGGTGTTCTTCCCACGTCTTGCTATAGATTAAGATATCGTCAAAGAAGATGAGCACGAATTTACGTAAATGGGGTCTGAACAAGTCATTCATGAGGGTCTGAAAGGTGGCTGGAGCATTTGTTAAACCAAAGGGCATGACCACAAATTCGTAGTGCCCTTCATGGGTGCGAAATGTTGTCTTGTGAATGTCATCTTCATGAACACAGATTTGGTGATACCCTGAGCGTAGATTGATTTTAGAAAAATACCTTGCTCAATATAATTCATCCAAAAGTTCACAAAATTGGATATTTATCTTTGACAGTAAAGTTGTTCAAAGCTCAGTAATCAATGCAAAATCTCCACGAGCCATCTGCTTTGTTTTACCAACAATACAGGTGAAGAGAAGGGGCTTGTACTTGGTCAGATAATACTTGTCTTTAAAAATTAAAGTAACATTTTTTCTATAGCAGTCTTTTGGTACTGGGGATATCGATATGGACGCACACGGATTGGTTCCTCATGGGACTTCAAGGGAATTCAGTGATCTTGGAGCCGTTTTGGCGGCAGGGCAATGGGTTCTGTAAAAACCTGTAAAAATTCATTAGTGAGTTGTTGCAACTCGGAATAATCCAAGGGCTCTATTGGTGTTTGGTTAATTCCATATAATGTCAGTTGCTTGCCTTCGTGAAAAAAAAACACATGGTCAATTTGCGGTAGTCAGTATGTGCAGTTGGCACCTATGACCCAGTACAAACTTCTAGTCACAATGAAAACATAACCCCTTTTCCCTTCACTCCCTATCTTCTTGTCCTGATATTCGTCGGATTGGAATGGTGGTTGAAGGAGCTCTTGATTTCTATCCAAGAGGAGGTCCTAGAAGTCCAGCAGCAGTTGACCTCTGGTTGCGTGAAAATTAGTCAAGATTTTGGTTCCGACTTCCCATGCTATTACTGGTTTTCTTGAGTAAACTGTTCTTTTCCTCAATGAGTCATGCGACTCCAATAGCATCAGCAAGGGTCCTTGATTGTTTCACCTTGACATCTATTCGTATCTCGTCCCTTAAACCTGCAATAAAACAGCCAACAAGAAACTTTTCAAGTAATCCATCCACCCGGTGTGAGAGTTTTTCAAACTCTTCTTGATAAGCAGCTACAGTAGTGGTTTGTTTAAGCCGCGAGAGAGCTTCGGAGGGTCTTCATAGTCAGTAGGCCCAAACCGTAGAAGCAATGATTTTGTAAATTCAGTCCATGTTAACGGCCCCTTGAACTTAGTGAGCCAACGGTGCCATTGTAATGCAATTCCTTCGAAATGAAAGGAAGCCAACTGAACTTGTTGATCCACCGGTACTTCTTTAAACTCAAAGTACTGTTCTGCCTTATAAATCCATCCTTGTAGATCTTCTCCGTCAAACTTAGGGAAATGGGGTCTGAGTTGATGGTTTCTGGGGTTTTGGGAGCCCATAGTATGGCTTGTAAAATGTTGATGTGTTGGGGTAGTAGAGGTTTGGGCAAATGGTTTTTCATCAGGTGATGTGTGGTGGGTTTGCTGGGAGAGTTAAATGGTTTGGTGTTTGGTTAGAATGGTCTGTAGGGTGTTGTGTATTTGGTCGAAAGAAGATTCATGACGCTTGAGAGTCTCATGGACCTCATTTCGGAATTCGATATTGGACTGATTTCGAGTTCCCATTGGAGCCTAACCTATGGCTCTGATACCAAATGATAAGTTGAAATTTCAGAACATAGAATTAAGAGATGCAGAGATAGGAGGAAGATGTAATATTTCTTTTCATTCCTTCAGCCCATTACCAGTATCTAGCTTTTATACAATGTCGTGCTACCTAACTAACACTATAATTCAGGAACAACTAGCTGCAAATCAGGAGATATATCCTCCCATAAACTAACAGAAACAAACAATATGGACTACTAACGACGGTACAAGACTAGACTTATTCCAATTGAAACAACAGAACGTGGAAAACCAATTTGACTGGGTCTAAGACAAATAAGAAGTAAGCAGTACGTGTGGGAAAGCTGATTCAACTTATGCAGCCCATGCACTTATCAGTTACCTCTACTGCAATGTTTCTAACTAGAGCTACATTGGCAGACTCTATTTATCCCATAAAACTTCCAAATGTATAACACAAACGAATAACCAACTTCAAAGTAATTTATTCGGTGACAATAACATACATCTTTCTTCTAGTTTGGTATAATGTATGCGTTATGTTCCAAGACATGAACATTGTTAATACACTACTATCACTAGCCATACTTCTAACAACAGAGCTTATCATCCGAAGCATCAACCCTACTTTTGGACAACCTAGCATCAAATTTATCATTTGTAGCCAAGACATCAGCATCCAGAGAAGCTTCTTCAAATCAAAACATATAAGAAGATTCAGTAACTGAATATGAAATAAAAAATTAGTTACCTAACCAATATCTATAAGCCATATTACTGACTAAACTATCCTAACCCCAGGTCTCACGAAAGAGTACTAAGCAACACTTACAGGGTTGGTAACAATAAACGAATGGAATTGCTATTTCTTCAACAATTTTTCAAAAAATCTCTAATCCACTTCTCGATGGGATTCAAACTCTCGGTAGCATTTTGACTATCTGTCAAAAAAAACAAAGACTTATTGGATCTTGTAAGTTTTCCCAAAAATTAAAAGGATTTCTTCTGAATGTAGATATTATTAATCTCTTTTTCACCTTCAACATCATCGTAATCATCATCATCACTCAGTTAAGCTTGTGATACAAAATTGTACAAGTTTTGGTATGCTTTATCGAATGCTTGACACTTAGATTAATGGAACAAGGCAAAAACTTACTAATAGGCAAGGCAAAATAAGCATTAACAAAGAAAGTTCAAGAGTTGGTGGGTGTTGGCATGTGATGATGCGTATTGGTGAAATATTTAAAATGTAAGGACAAAAGATGAAAAGCACAACTAAGTTATGCTAAGTCTAAAATTATGAGAAGGCCCTTAATTTTGATGAGGAGGTTGAAAGATATATAAATGCACGAGGTTTATTATATAATGATTTGAATTGTTACTAACTTAGGTCATGAAGCAATTCAACAACACTATAGTCGTGCTTAGATGGACCATACATAAAGATAAATTGGAATTGCTAAAGAGAAGAGTTATCGAGGAGCTTTACTTCAAGATGAGATGATATGGTGCTGCATGGCTAGAACATATAAGTAGTGGCCTAAGAAATTAGAAGCACTACCTTATAAAGTAGGACCACTTCTTTAAGTAGTGTGAAAGTGCTTCGAATGATGTGGCAACTGATAGGTTCTAAAAACTTATCACATATGTAAAAGAGGAATTAATTGCCTAAAGTGGATAACTCCCTATTAATTTGGTAAAGTTAGTGGAAGAAGTAAAATCTCTCTACTAACTTGGTGAGTTAGTGAAGAAAGTAGGTGGTTTTAGCTTAATTGGTTTAGTGAAAAAAATAGGTGGTTTTAGCTTAATTAGTCCGTAAGTTATTGTAATCCTATATAAAGGCAAAATTTATAGTTTATTTGTGTGGGACTTAGTACATTTAATCATCTATAAAAGAGTTTAGAGTTTTAGGAGAAAGTTATTTATGAAACCTTCAAGTAGGGTATTCTTTAGAATAATATTCATATGGAGTTCTTGAAGTTAGAAGAAACTCGGGTCCCTTTGTATTGTATCTTTGTGATATGATCAATAAAATGTCAGCATTATTGTATATATCTTGTTTGTGCAAAACCTTGTGTGATTGGGAGTGTGAGGTGAAACACTTAAACACAGGTGGCATGAGGCATTATAAAACAAATGGAGTCTTTTTTATCAGTTATCACAAAGTGAAGACTGAGATGAGGTTTGCATCTTAAGCTTGACTTCCATATAAGGACTTTGAACAAATTACTCCAATTATGTTGTTCCCCAAAGAAGTCCCTATGACAACTGGAATAAGAGCTAATTGGTGGAGGGTAGTATTAAAGCTCCAAGGAGAATAAGTGGTATTAGAGCCTTATTAGTGAATTATGGCTAATGGAAGCAGCTTTACAAATAGAGTTGCTCGATAAAGGTGATTATTAGTTCTCTAGCCCCAATGGAAGAGGGTGTGGTTCTTTTCTTAAAACAATTTGAAGCTTAGTGATTAAGCTTTAGGAAACAAGGAGAGCATTTGAGGAATAATTGAAGTCTCTTAAGAAGATGAGCTATGACTCATTGTTGCTTAAACATATTATATATAGGCACAAAATGGGAGTCTAATCATAGAGCATTTTAGTGAAGGTACATGGCCCCAAGTATTGTATGGCAAATAGAATGACAATGAGCTCGAAAAATTTTTATGGTATATGAAGGAATACTTTGTAGTGGCAAATATGTTCAATTGAAAAGGTGTCAATTACAGTAATATACATAACAAATAATGCAAACTTGTGGTGGAGAATGAGAACTTTAATAACATCAGTGTGGGTAGACCTATCATTAACACTTAGGAGAAAATAAAGGAGCTAATGAATCAGTTCCTCTATAATAACACTTCATAGATAATAAGAAATGCTTTGAAGTGGTTGAAGTAAGACAAATTGATACAAGAGTATATGAGAAAATTTACTTATTTGATATTGGAAGTTTAAATCATATCAAAGGAAGACAAGTTGTTTAATTTCATAAGTGGCTTATAAGATTAGGCACAAATAGAGCTTCAAAGGTAAAACATAAAAGACTTCTTAGGTGCAATATTGACTACAAATGCCTCAGAGGATGTCCATATGCCACCACCTATTTGAGCTAGCAACAAAAGTAAGAAAAGTGGTAGAATATGGAATAATTTAAAGAAAGACAACGAGAAAGTGCGTGAATATAAAAGTCAAAAAGCAAACAAATTGAGATATTACTTATTTCATTTATGAAAGACTGAATTTTACTCGTGAATACCTAAAATGGAATGTAGGTAAAGAACAAACGAATTACATGAAGAAAAGAATGTAAAGACTAGATAAAAGAAGTTTACCTCAATATCAATGTTATATTGAGTGCAATAGGCCTTGTGAAGGAGATCCCAAATAAAAGCAAAGACAAACTCAATGGAGAGAGAAAATGGTAAGTGATGTGCTTATGAAAATTTTGGCTAAGGAATCTTTCAAGGAATCATATTCGGAGGAGTGCTTATGATCTATTTCCACGAGGGCATCGAATTCTTCTGATGGGGTGACTTATTCAACCCTTAAGTCTAAGTTACAAAATCGGGTAAGTTTTGACAAGCCTTGTCAATGCTTGGCATTCAAGTTGACAGAACAAGGCAAAGACCAGTGAGTAAGCAAGGCAAAATGGACATTGTCAACAGAATCTCAAAAGAAGAGCATTGGTATGCGATGGTGCATATTGACAAAAATCTTTGACGATAAGCAAGATTCAGATGTGAGATTAAAAGATGAAAGTCATAACTAAATCATGTTAAGTTTGAGGGTATGAAAAAGCACTTAACTTTGACGAGGAAGTTGAAAATTATGTAAGGATGCAAGGTTTATTATACAATGACTCAAATTATTACTAACTTAGGTTATAGAGCAATGAGACTACACTATGGGCGTACTTAAATAGACCATATGCAAAGATGGATTTAGATGGCTAAAGGGAAGGCTCATCAAGGCACTTAGCTTCAAGATGCAATGATGTAGTGACACATGATAAGAACATGTAAGCGGTAGCTTAAGAAAGTAGAAGCATTATCTTACAAAGTGGGAGCAATTTTTCAAGTAGTGGGAAAGTGGGTCGAATGACATGGTAACTGATAAGCATCTTCTAAACACTCATTCCTTGTATAAAAGATGAGTTAGTGACCTAAAGTTGCTAACTTTCCACTAATATGGTGTTGTTAGTAGAAGAGGTGGCATCTCCCAACTAACTTGTTGGGTTAGTAGAGAAAGTGAGAGGTTTTAACTTGGTTCCTAAATTCTTGTAAGCTTATATAAATGCATTATTTTGTAGTTCATTTGTGTGTGAATTGGTACATTCAATTATCTGTAAGAGAGCTAAGAGTTTTAGGAAAATATTCTTTACGAGAAGTTTGAGTAAGGAATTCTTTTGAATGGTATTCTTGTAGAGCTCTTCAAGTTGGAAGAAACTTGAGTCCCTTACTTTGTGAATTGATCAATACAAGGTTGGCAATTTTGCATTTCTCTTGTTTCTCTATTTGTTTATTTGTCTAAAATTCTTATATAATTGAGAGTGTGAGCGAAACACTAAAAACGCATTTAAAAACAAACATAATTATTAGTTGATAACCACAAAGTGAAGACTGAATTGAACTTTTTATCTTAAGGTTGATTGCTACACAAAGACCTTGACAAAATTACTCCAATTTCATTGCGCCCAAAAAATTTGCATAACAACAACCTTAATGAGCATCATGATTTTCCCATAATTCTGTTGTTTCTTGTTTTGCTGAACATGATCGTATTCATGTTTGATGCTACAATTTTACCACCATTTTCAAGCAAATGGAAAGTAATCTACTACATGAAGACAATCATAGATCTTAACTTACAAAAAACTCAACTTACGACAGTGTCAACTAGCTCTTAAGCAATGGTAACCTTGTAAAGTTAAAATTTTGCCAAATGGATTGGAACACTTGAAATAGGATGATAAGATAGGCGAGGGAATAACAATTCAAGGTAATCTACTTGGAAAGTGCTTTACCATAAAAAATCATCAAAAGATGCCTCTTCAATGTCCTTCCGCCGGAGTCTATGACATCCAAAGTGCACAACCACATGGAATACCATATCACTGGACTTCATAAACATTACATTCTTCTCGTTTTCTTGTCAAAGCATAGAAATGAATGGCAGTTCGACCCAATTAAAGCAAAAAAAAAAAAGACTATGCTAGTTTTTTTCAATGTCCTTTTATGGTTTTGGATTTGTTGAAGATGATGCATTTATTACTTGGTCGTTTTCAGATCCTTCTCAAACATTAGCTTAGCTATAAGCAAACTTGAAAGAATCTTGCCACAGAAGTACACAGTAGAGAACAAATCTCTCAATAGAAAGGATATGACAGATTCGGAATAGTAATGCCTTCGTGAGCTCTTCATGTTGCAGTGGCCTAGTGGTCATCGGTTATCTCATACACTAAGTCTGTTCAATCTCACTTTGGCCGTCTCATATCTCAAATAAGTATATTAGTATGAATCTTTTTAACTGAATCTCCAATCTATACTCTGTTCTTCATCACTTCAATAAATATGAATTTCTAATCTTTAATGTCACTTCTCCATTACTCCTGTTATATATTGTTTCCGTAAAATCTCGCCGTCTACTATGTAAATTAAATCAGGTTGTGAACCGCACGCCCTCTGACATGATACACGACTCCTAACTTTCTTTGTTATAACTGCATACAAGAGAAGACCACTTGACTCTAAACTTCCCTTTTTACTTCACGAGGAAAATAATTAACAATATTCAAACATCACATACAACTGCACATAATCAGCGATCACCTCTCTGCCTCAGCGGATATAATCGATTATAACCTCATCCCATGGACAATTTGGCTTGAGGTCAACATCAGTGTGTTCCCGAAAGCCATGCACCTCTTTTCTGGATATCATTCAAATATCACCTTAAATATTCTTTTGGGAGAGGGTAACTCAATTATTAGTAGTTTGCAGTTATCAGTTTTTTCTCCCATGCTCACTAGTACTTGGATGGGGTTAAATGGCTCTATATAACGTTGTAGGCATCCTGTCTACTGCTTTTGACCACGGAGAAACTCCCGCATCTGCATGTGAATTTCTGCCTTCCCTACCAGGCGCATTTTCTTTGAATCTTCCCATAGCAAACCACCCCATTCTCGAGCATAGTCACATGCAGCATCAAATACATCCTGTCAAATGATGCAAGCTGTGTCATCAATGACACAGGCACAACGAATAAATTAGTGTGCAAAATGAGATAAAATTTACCCTAGATGGGAATTCATCATAGAGATGTGCAAGGGTCATCTCAACCCTGTTGAGATCTGATTCCCACAGCCTTATCTGTCACCAAAAGCATGAAAGCCAAATCATCAAAATCCAGAACTGTAGACCTACACCATGGTTTATGTTGGCTTTAAGGCAATGTTAGTTCATGTCCAAACAACATGAAGATCCCAACACATCTTGTCTCAGTTGAATCAAATTGAACATGAAAAAGATAGGATAATGACCTGATCTGTAACATTTTCGGGAACAGATGGTATTCTCTCTGCAACTCGGGGGTGAGCATTTTGCTGAAGAAAGCCAATTATCTGTCAGTCATCAAAATGGAGGATTAGCCCTAATAAATATTAGCATAATATATTTCTTGAATCTAGCACCTTAATGACACCTGTTTTATGAAATGCTCGGTTCAGGATGAATGATGCTCGACTGAAGGAACTCAGTGCAAAAGACCAGGGATGGCATACTTCAAATGGGATGATAGAAAATTTTCGCAGATTCAATTGTGTTGGTCCGGCAAGAAATTGAGCATAAGAAGAAAAAGTCTGTTATTGGAGAATAGAACTCACCTGCTCAGCTGTAATGCCATTTTCAAAAGCAGTATACAGACTCTCTTTTGTTATTGCTCCAACTATAAGGTTGGGAAGTTGATATTCTATCCTGTACATACAGGGCAGATGAATTTAAATGAAGAAATAATATGAGAACACTTGAGAACTTTCTAAGGCCTCATGCAACTTCTAAACCACCAAGACAGTGCACCTTGAGAAAAGACGTAAAATCTCACAATGTAGCTTAGATGTCGAATAAGCATACATCCTGAAGTTGGTTTCCACAACAACAAATCCCTGAAAATAAGACAATATAGGGAAGGAATAAAGCTGGCTTGCATCCAAGTACATTTCTAACTAAAAGATGACCAACAAATTCACATAACTTATGAAACCAAATAGAGGTTGACATTCCACATGTAGAGCAAATGATCACTAGAGAAGTATGTGGAAGATTGAGAATGGGAATTAGGACTTTCGTGCAAAAATGCACATTAATATACAGACTGATGAAGAAGAAACAGATATAATACAGCAAGAAGATATTGGAAATGAATTGCTTCAATCTAAGGCCCTACAAGTAAATTGTTATCGTTAGTGGAAAAACCTAGTAAAAGTAACCTGTAGCTACTAGAGATTTGTTCCAAGCAAAACCATGAAAACAAGTAACCAGACATGATGGCCATGCAAGTAACAGATCAGGCAAGCATGATGATCATCTACCAAGAGACCTGTTTACTATAGGCACTATCACTATCACTATCACTATCTACATAAGCAAGGGTGATCCAGCTCCAATTGGTATTTACAGGGAAATAAAAGAAAAACACAACTGGCAAACTTTGAAAGCCAAAGTCATTGCAGATATGGACTTGACATCTAGCAGACCTGTTTCCGTGTTGACGAATCTGTTAAGCTCACTGAAAGATTTGTGGCTAATTTGGTAGGTATGAACCAACTCTCTTTCCTCCCCTGGTAATATACATAAAGACACAAGTCATCATCTGCAAGGTCACCATTATAGAGAAAACGAGGAAAGCAAAGATCAAAAATATAACCTGTTGAAGTTTAATCAATCCCAAGTCAGCAAGATCCTTGATCGCAGTCCTCTGAATCTCGTTTAGCGTATTCATATTGTAAGCCTAAATTATCCACAATATGACATCATAAGATTCCTCAAAAGCAATATTAAAAGATAAGAACAGTAAAGATCTGACACTAAGAAAATATAAACTTCATTCCCACTAAGTGATGAAGATTCATGCACTGAATCTAGTACCTCGCCCATTATATGAAAACTAAGCTCTAGTAGAAATGAAATCAGATCTGCTGGATCTACACCTCGCTCCTGAACCAAAGAAGAGACACCTTGAATTAAGAAAAAGATATTACTTGACGTATCTGCAAGATTCCAAAGATCCTTATAATAATATTGTAGTTACAAACAGTTTGAAACACATCACACATTTACAATCTCTAAAACACAATCAAACAAATACAGGATTAAAAGAATGAGAAGAGAAAAAGAACCTTTATCAAATAGTGTAAGTTGTGTCAGCGCTAACTTCAAAATTTCAGCATAGTGGAACCAATTTTGTTTAAAAAGCTTGAGAAGCAAATCTCATATAAAGCAATCAATCAGTTGAAGACAAAGCTTTATCAAACCAAAGAAGAAAAACTAGGAACTTGGTTCCTTTGCTGTCTACATTAACTTTTTCTAGAACGCAGCAGTTTCAATATGAAGTTAGACAAAGTTTTCCATAAAAATGCTAGGCATTGCAGTCAATATTACCCAAATTCAATGTAACCTTTTAACCACTGTATAATGTTCTAATTTTTCCATAAAATGAAGATTCAATTAGCAGATTCACATCTACAGTAACAATCAGTCAGAATCCAGAAGTTGTTAGGCCACAACTCTATAGAGAAACAATGTAAAGAAGTAAATGAATTTTTTACCTCGGAATTTGAGATATATTCCCTGACGATATACCACAATTGTGCATTTGTATCCATTAGCTATCACAAAATAAAAAAAGCCTTCAAATTCTAGCAACCAACATGAGAATGGAAAATAACTTATGACCAAAGAGATGCATACCAGAAACTGGAATCCACTCTCAGTTAATCTTGGAGCTTCTTTGTTATCCCTGAAGGAAATGAACATACAAAGCATATAACATAATAAAGGTAACAACACCTAATATCCAAGTGGAGATAATAATGCCAAACATGAAGTCCATTGAGAAGATACCTCTGACTTAAAAGGCCCCGCTGGAAAACTCTTATCATTGATGAGCTAAAGTTTGTCAGTTTTTCTGCTTGGGATGAATTTATGAGTTGCAACAGGAAACACTGAACATACACAAATATAAGTTATCATATGGAAATGAGATCTTCTATAAGATTAGTAAACAATGCAGAAAGCTAGTCATGCCAATCCATCCAGCAGTAGTCACCATGGAAGACAGGAACTACTCTAAATATTTCTTAAAACACACATAACCAAACAAGACTGCTAAGTGAAGCACATAGATTATGTTCAGACCTCCCACTGTTCAAGAGCATAGGCATCAAGTTCCTCCAAGCTTGGGAGCCTTACAGTTATATTGGAAGGCATTGGTTCCCTTGGTAAAACTCCACTGCGGTGTCCGAGTTGCAACTTTCAAATATCAGTCGTAAAATATGATCAAAGCATTTGAATACTCAGAAAACAGTTTCTGTCCACGCCTAAGAAATACAATACCATAAATTAAAGAAAAGAAACAATACAGCTAAAATGTTTAGAAAACATGAGTAAACAAGCAGGGAACTTTATGCTAGTTAAGCTTGACTGTTCTTTGGTTTTCATTATCCAAGATGAGATTGAAAAAGCAGAAAAATTAATAAAGCAATTCATAAGATCGTACTTCTATGCTAACAACTTATATAGCAAATCAGGTCCATTTGAAAATCTAGAGCTATCGTACAAAATCCGCAGCCAGAATCCAGAACCTCGACCACTAGGAAACATCAAGAAACACATCATCTTGAGGTAAAAATCAAATAAAAGAAACCCACATTGTTTAACATAAGAACTTACCCGCTAGTCAAATGCTTCTGGAGGTTACTTTGAAAAGTAGGGTTTATTCGGTAACTGGTTTCCTTTTTCCTGTCAGTGGCAAATGAATTCGAGACAAATGAGAAGGTATAAGATGATGAAAATTTTCCATTTGTCGATAAATGTTGCATGCTAAAGGAAATCTAAAAAACAAAGTGAAGCATCGACCAAATTGTGATAGATCAATCCTAACAGAATAATTGAAACGCAATATACATGTAATACACATACCGTATACTCAAATTGCAATTAGAAATGTTCACTGAAAGTTTATCTCTCACCAGATGAAACGGAAAAGCCACAAATGGGCTAGAGTTCGGATCTTTGTATTATTATTGTCATTCCAATCTCCTTTATTAGTGTCATTGCAGAAGCAACTTGACAAAAACGAAAAGATGGTGCATAAATAGGGTGGTGTTTACCGTTCCGTAGTTTCCATAAAAACTCTCAACTGAATCAAGCGATCAATGGCGACCTTATGCTTGGAGAATCCATCAGCGAGCACCCATTCCTCGAGAGATTTTGCAGGAAATGGACCTTCCATGTAAATCATTTGCAACACATACTTCTTAGCCAATGGAGGCAGCGACCTGATCAAAACCCTAAAATCAGCTCTAAATTTTTCTCACCCAATAGAGCTATTGGATCACATACTATGCCCAAGATACAGAGCAAAAGAGAATGAGGACCTGAGGATGGCTTCACAAATGAAAGAGTTGTGGTAAAGCCTGTCGAGCTTCATGGCGGGCAATGAAGCCACCATGTCCATGAAATTCTTTGCTATTATCCTCACCTGTGGCATCTCTTTGAACAAACTTCCGATTCTTATTTCTTTGGTTTTTGATGTTTTCGATTCAGTCGATGGTTTTGATCATAGGTGGATGTGAGAGCGTAGGGTTTTTAACTGTTTTAAGTAAACACCCCACCCCAGTGTATTTGTAAAATTAAAAATTAATATACGATCAAAATTTTAAAATAAATTAAAAAACGCATATTCGATTAATAATAAGTGTATAATTATACCTTAAATTTTCTTTATTTGATATATTAATTATTTAGAAATTTTATACATTTCCTATTTGACCACATTAATGTGATTTAATAAATTTAAAAATCGATCATCATCCATTAATATTACAAGTCTTTATATAATTTTTTTTGCTTCTCTATACATCAATTTTTACTTTTTTAAAATTTTTCTTATTTTATTTTCTATATTCATTATGTTGCTTGAATCTTTAAGCAAAATTTCAACTTTGGTTTGATACCTTATATATTTGTTTGAAATATTTTAATATGTTATTGTTTAACGTTTGATTTTATTTCTCCTTTTCTCTAATTATATACTTCAATTTAAATAAAAAAGAATATATATTGAAAAGGAGATGAAGAAGAGGTACATCTATACATTCATATCCACATGTTATCACGACAACAATTATAATCGAGTGGGTCTACAAAGCAAATAAGTCATTCACTAACAAAGTAAGCATCGACTTTTCAATAACTAGTCTCTATACCCATCTAAACTCATCTTATTAGAGTTGAGCTTATGTTAGGCCTTTGAGAAGGATCGGAAGATCTCTATAAGTTCCATTTTTGCATTAGTTTATCCTTATTGTTATGGCTATAGTGCTACCGTGGAAAAAATTGAGGTTCTAACTCTTCCTTTTAAAGATTATGGTGCTCCTCTCCTGCCAAATGGAGTAAACCAAACTTCTAAAAGCTACAATAAGTAATTTACAATCATAAATTCTCTTAAACTTGACTAAAGAAGCCCATGTCACAAGCTGATCCCATGTAAAAGTAGCATAATTAATCCTAAAATGTTGTAAGATAAGGAGGTATGTTCCTTTGAAAATTTTGTGTTAAAAGCATAGGTGATTGGTGTCTTTAGAGTATTTTACAATATATAACATGAGTTGGTAAAGGAACCATAAAAAAGTCTATCATTGGCGTTCAACCTCCGTCTAACAACAAATTAAAGGATGAAATAAGCTTTTGGAAGACTGGTAGAGCTCCATACTAGTTTGTACCATCTAATAAATAGTTAGAGAGTTGAGAAGAGATTGAAACAAGATTGGGTTGTCAAGGAGCCTGAGTTATGGCAGGTCTAAAAGATCTTATATGCGCTTGAGGCATTAAGGTAATAAGGAGGTAGATTCTTGAAAATGAGATAACTTGGGCCTTGGAAATGAGAAGGGATCAATAAGGAAACACCCAAGACAAATCTGTTGACCCTAGGATTAGTTAGAATATGATGCATCAAGTTTACAGTGTGGATGGTTTTATAAAAGTGCCAAAAGTGTGGCAAGTATCATACTAGAATCATATGCATACCGTATTCCTATAGTGTGAAAGATGTAAGGAACTAAATAGTTCTTAACTTCAGCATTTGGACATTGTCCAAGAGAAGTCAGGTTTTAGGGTTGATTATCCAGAAATTTTTTCCTTTTAAAGCAAAGGAATGAATCCACTTGCCCTAAATTGATTCACGATTAATGAAAAGCTTCTAAATTCTCTTGGAAAGAAGCATTTTATTAATAGATCTTAGGGCTTTTTGTCCTAAACCTCCTTAGTTTTTCGGTTCAAACACCTTCATCCATTTAAGTGTGGCTTTGTTATTGATTAACAAACTTTCACTCCATAAATAATTCTTGATTAACCTCTTTATATCCTTTGTTAACTCGAGAGGGAGGTAGAGATGTGTGCACCAATGCACTTGCAAACTTAAATTAATAGACTTTCTTAATTACAACCCCCTAGTAAATGACAAAAACATATTATTCTAGCTGCTTATTCTATTCGATATAGAATTTAGGAGAGGTTTGCAATTTATGTATATGATCCTTAAGGAAATTATGGGAACACCCAAGTATTTGAAAGGAATCTTGGCCATTGATAACTAGTGGACTCAAAGATTGATGTAGCCAAGTTGACATTCCCTTTTGAAAAGAAGAAATTGCTCTTCCTCTTGTTGATGCATAACCTTAAAAGAGATTGCAATATATTCAAGAAGATGAGTAAGATGTCAATTAGGTCCCTTTTAGCTTTACAAAAAAAGAGAGTATCATTAGGAAAAGTTAGGTTAAAGAATTAAAGCTCCTAGCTTTTAGTATGGTATTGGGAATTGGTAAGTAAGCTAATGGTCTCTTTGGTTAATCTTAGCAAGGCCTTCATACAAATGTTGAAAAAATAAGGTGTTAAGAGGTATTCTTGCCTAAGCCCCATTTCACCTTTGAAGCTCTCTGTTGGTTCTCCATTAGTAAAGATATTGAAAGAGATTATTATGACATATTCATGAATTCAACTAATGAATATGGTTAGGTAAACAAAAGCTTAGAGAACTTTAGGCAGAAAGTCCAATTCTATTAAGCTAAGTGCCTTATTAAAGTTAATATTTATAGCATAATCCTTTAGCTTGGTGTCTTTATGGTAATTCTTAAAGATTTCTTAATTAAGAGAATGTTATCTCCAATGCTCCTACCTTGGATAGAGGCTCCTTGCTTATATTAATGAAAAGATGAAGCGTGAATTTAAGCCTATTTGTTATAAGCTTGGTGATAACTTTATAGAGGAAGTTACAAGATGATATTGGTCTAAAATCTTACAACTTTCTAGGATTAAGAACCTTAGGGATTAGACGGACTAAGACATATTACTCTCTTTTAGAAGTTTTCCTGACTTAAAGAATTCCAATAGAGCCCTTGTCATATGTCGTCCAACCTAGTCCTAAGCTTATTGGAAGAAATAACCATTGAACCCATCAGGCTTGGAGCATTATAAGGGTTTATGTTAAAGACAACTTGTTGTAGTTCATTAGTATGTAATAAGGCCTGGAGATATTGTGCCTGATGGTCTAAAATAACCATAAGAATAAAGGAGCTGAAACCATTTTGAGGATAAGCATAACTGATGAATCTCCAAAGAGAGTTCTTCAAGTAGTTAAATACTAGCATCTTAATATCATTATGGTTTTGGATAATGGATCCATGTCCATCCTCCAGATAAGTGATCCTATTTATATTCCTCTTACTTACAATTAAGTTATGAAAAACTCTTAAGTTAGCATCTCTATCCTTCACCCATAATATCTTAGATCTCTGCCTTAACAAGGAGTTATAATTCCTCAAGGCAAAACCATATTTAATAAGAGTTTATCTCTTTTTAGAGAGGAGTTTTGAGTCATCCAATGAGGTTATAATTTGAGCTTGAATTGATTCCAAAACAACTTTAGCAATAATAAAAATCTTATAAGTGTCTAAGTTAATTAGCTGGTTAAGCTTTTTAAGTTCATTTTTTATTAGCGTAAGTCTGAAGAGATATTTTCAAGATTCATAGCCCTTAACATTAATAGCTAACCTTTTGGAAGCCACTTCTACAAAGAGAGGATATGTCATTAGGTGATTATTGAACTTGAAAGGACTTATGTTAGGATTTTGATCATTGATGTGGACCTTAATTGGTATAGGGTCTGAAAATAGTGGCTGGAGGAAAATGCTTTCATTGTCAAAAAATTAAGTTAGCTAGGTTGCATTAATTGTAACATCCCACCCTCAATTGGAAGGGTAAAATGGTAAATTGGCATAGGATGGGTTAGATTGGGACTTCATAGGATTGTTCATGCATAATAGGATTGTTACACAGTCACATTTTGTGCACATGAAATTACTGGACATGCATACATGATATTCCCGGTTTACGTGCCTAAGACAAATTTATTGGGATTAACGTGGTTAATGGGGTTGAAAAATTATTCTGAGTGCGCCATAAATTGTTTTCTATTTTAAGGGATTTTTAGGAATTTTTCTGGATTTTTCCGGAGAAAATTCCCGGACCGAAAAAATCGCCAATTGGCGAACCGGTCGATTTTCGGTAGCGAAAATTGCTACCCAATGGCACTGTATTATTGGGTATATTATTTTGGGATTGAAATTAGGGTCATTGGAGTTGATTGGGTTAATTTTTGATCAGGATTAAAGAATGATACTTTGACTTTTCTTTTAAACCTTGGACCAATCATATTTTGCCACCCTTCTCCTTCATTTAATGCTATTTATCCTACACTAACTTGTTCCTATCGGTTTTGCCTTGTGAATTGAATAAAAAGAGCAAAGTGGAGAGGTTTTATTCATTCATCCGAAAGCAACTCCCTTCTTTTTCTCTTCACCATCGATTTTCATTTCCTTTTGATATTCTTCCTCAAAAATTCAAGAGTTCTTCTACTTCCAACTAAGTTATTGTCTTGCCTTGAGGATGATATTCATGTTTGATGTTAGAAGAAAGTAGAGAAAGTGAGAAATTGGTGTGCCTTGAAGTGGAAAAGCTAATTAGGTAAGTAAGTTTAATTAAGTTTTCAATGATGTTTAAGTATGAATTTATGAATCATGGTAGGTAGAAACATTGAATGGGAGGTTTGGTGCATTTATTATGATTATTGATGTATTAAATTAATGAAAATTAGAGGTGAAATTGGTGGGTATAAAGCTAGGGTTTTGTATGAATTGAAAGTAGGATGATTGATGAATGTTTTTAGCTTGATTTTAATTGCATTTTGATGATGAATTGTGCATAGGAATTGAGAGTTTAATGCTGCAAAATTTTGAGTATTAGTCCTAGTGAATATATGAATGTTGTAAGAACTGATTTTGTGTTCATTTGG
>JANZLH020000023.1:1744661-1754961 GCA_026770325.2 Erythroxylum fimbriatum | reverse complement strand
ATTTTCTGTCGATAACATACAATTAATTAGGTTTAAATTGACTGGTAAAAAAATTGGTCCTTGAGGGAGACGACTTTGGAATATTCACTGTGCGGGTATTAGGACGATTCTGTACGCTTGCAGAAATAATCGATCAATGGCAAGGAAGGATGTGGCCTTGATGAATTCTGCGATTTAAAGATGGACAAGGATTCTTAAAAAGCATAATTATTAGAGGACTAAAAAGTATTGGTAGGTTTACCAAAATTACCCTGTCTTTATTGATGAGAATACTTGTTGCTTGTACTTTTTTGGGTATGATTGGCTGTCATTGGAGCAGGATCAAAACTGGGATCAATTTGCTTTAGATATAGTTCATGAGCCAACAATTTGTCTTGAAGTTGTAAAGATTATAAGAATGAACAAAATAATATGAAGGCTTAATTCGTTACTTCATTTATAGAGATATTAATAGGAGAAGAGAAGCTTTTAGTTACAACAAAATCCTATGAATAAGCAGTTTAAATTCAAACAACTATGGCTATCTTGATACAACAGATTGTACATGTTTGAATTGGTCAAGGAGCTTGAGAATCTTTTATTGGTTGAGTTGTATCCTTATCCTTAACACTTCCCTCGAAACCCATCGATTCAAGCAATTGAGACAATAAAGAGTTTGTGAAAGATGCATTTATCAAAGCTTTAGGCAATGCTTGGTCCAGGACTTGCCGGAGTCATGTTCAACATCAGATGGTGGTTATAAGTTGACACCATGGTTTGCAACTCTGTCAAAATCTCCTTCGTTCACTACCTTTTAGGTGCCATCTCTTTGTCCAACATATTGTTTGAGTATAAAACGTATTATGTGCTTGATTGATTGGGATTGGATTTGAGTCTATGTGTGTTTGTTATCACAAGTGTCTTTGCGTCCATTGCAGCTTTTATGTTTAATTGCATTAGAAAAGAGGATATCAATTACTCTTCTTACGAAGATGGTGAATGGAGGTAAGGGGCTTTCTAATTTTTACTCTCTTTTGTTTGTTTCTACTTCTACATTATCTCCTTGCTAAGTGGATTTTGTCTAAATTGCTTGGTTTCTTTTGGTGAAGGTATATGCTCTCTGCTTGCCAAATTGGAAACCTAAAAGTAACTACTTAGCCTTTAATTTCTCATTAGACTAAAAATATTTGATGAAAAGTCTAGCTTGCTTGTATTTTTCTTTGGATGAATCAGATTGTATTATTTTGACAGGGGGCTCTAGTCTTTGTTGTGTAAAACTAGAAACATGGACGGATCCACATTAGGGGCAAGTGGGGGCACTTACCCCACTGCCTCCAAAAAATTTTACATAAAAAAGTATTATTTTAAGTTTTGATCCTATAAAAAAAATAAAATTTTACTCTCATTAGAATTTTGCCCCTACTCAAAAAATTTTCTAGATCCATCCCTGACTAGAAAAAAATAGGTGAATTTGGTTATTTGATAAACCTAGGAGTGTATTGGCCCTTCATTGTATGCAAAGTTATGTTAGATTTTGTCTTCATACAGAGGTATTTGGTCATTTGAGTTGGGATACTAGCTTTATTAAGAGTACTTTTTGTGATGAATTTTGTGATACAGTTGATCCCTGTGCAGTTGTTGGAGGAAGAAGTTCCATACAAGATGATTAATTACGGAGAAAAATGGAGGACAATATTGTTGAGATGATGTTACCGTAGTATATTTGTCACTTGTTCACAAGTGCAGCCACAACTTTGCATGAAGAAGTTGTGGTGTTTTCCCATCTTCATTTCTATTCTTCTTATACGTTATTATTGCATCATAGTACTCTGAAAGCTGTTGGAAAAAACCACTATTGTCACAAGTACAGACAACTTTGCATGAAGAAGTTATGGAGTTTTCCCTTCTTCACGTAAAAGCGTGTTATCACTGTTTACGTGATAATCACTGGGCCATGAGAAACTAGTGTGTTATTACAATTTAGGCGGCCAATTAAATAAAAAACCCTAAAATTAATAGTATATTATCATGAATTTATGGCTTAAAACATAGTGACAATGATATACATGGGCATCCATAAGCTAGAAATGGACCACTATAATCTCACTTTCTGTATTTAGTACAAATTAATTAAAGGGTGTTACAAACCATAATTACATTTTAATTTGTAAAAGCTCTTGCTTCATGCATATAACTACATATATTTTTCAATATTGCTTTCTCAATCAGACATGTTTCATGAAAGAACACTAATTGTATACATTTTTCATTGTTTTTCACGTCAAATATTGACTTTTTTTTGTACGAGAAAGATTTAAACTCAATAATTGGGATCTATGCGTAATTTCCTATGCATTATCAGGCTATAATTGACTATAACAAAATCTTTAATTATTTCTTTTCATATGTTTTGTGTGAAATACTAGCTAAATTGCTCTTGTTGTATACCATTTTTTAAATTTTAAGCATACAAGGTGTTAGTTTCATGATAACAATAATATATAAGTCATGATAAAAATAATATATAAGTTCATTGTTCATATGTCCTTTTCTTTCTTTGTTTATTGCAGAATGTAAAATTACTACTAAAGCATTTAGAAACATCTAACTGAAGTAAAAACCACAATTCATAAGCTTACATCTATTGGGATACTCCAGGTATATTTCTTTTAGATAATTTACTGGCAACATAAACTGGTTTATTATGTCATAATGAAATTTTTATAACTATGTATTACGCTTCATAAAATATCATGAGATTGTTAAATTTTACATACATATTTTTAATAAATTGTATATGTAATATTTCTTGGTTGTTAATATATTACATATTGTATATATTACTTTGATGAAAAGCTAGTTGTCCGTGGATAAGAGAGATAAGCATTGGATGACTTTTTCTAGATATAGTGATAAATATATGAGTGTAGTTGCTCGTTTTCTTGAAAAGGCCTTTTTTAAGGTGGCTAACGGGAATGAATTTTTTTTCATACCAGAAGTGTTGCAATTATTATTAGTATACAAGAAAAAATATATATGATCATTTGATTGTTGATTGATTTGCTCCAAGATATGATGGGTTGGGAATTTAATGAGGAAGGATCAACCAATGCAAATATGGATATGGACGATGATAATGAATTTGATGGAAGGTCTATGCATGATAATATAGATGGCTTACTACTTGACACATTTAGAGGTCTTTAAGAAGCTCATTTCTTATTGAAACTACCTAAATGTGAAGGTATGATAATTATTATTACTTTCTATAAACCAGTTACATGATGTCTAATTAATATAACGCTTTAATGTGTAGCAAGTTGTTGAAAAAAATATTTGAAATAGAAAACAACAAGTTGAAATGCACACAAATAGTCTTAAGAGCTTTGTAAATATTTATGCTAAGATGGTAAGTTCTTTAATAAGTTATAATCTATTAAGAAACTGCTTTATTTTTCTAAATTATTTCTAAATTGTAATTAACAATTGTTTCCAAAGATAGAAAAATGAAAGAGAGGATAAAACTCCACTCTCTAATACTGAAAAGTATCTTGTAGCTTATAAAAAGAAAGTCCGGAAAAGTGTATAAGCAATCTACTGAAGTTATAAGAGAGAAAATTACGAGTAATATTTGTCTTGTAATAATTTTCTATATTGTTACTACTTTTGTTGAGATGCCCAAATTTATTGCTTATTTCATATGTTTATGATTCCATTTTATTTGTTTTTTTATATTGTTTATTTATTCTTCTTGTCAAAATGAGTTATTTCTAATGTAACCAAAATTATAGTAGGTTTTTTGTAATCATATATGGTGTTTCCATTCATTAGTGTGACTGCAAATTTTCTTTTGTAAGCTTGCATTGAACAAGTGCATAAGGAAAATGATACCAAGTGACAAATTTTCTTACTTCACTGTTTTTGTACATCATATTGTTATCTTTTTAGTTGAGATTAATTGCTTATGTTAATGATTTTTTAATTTGTTCATAAAAATAATTGAATCATTGTATTGTTAGTTTTTGAATTATATCATTTGTCTTGATTAAATTGAGGTCACAATAAAGCAGTTTATATTCTAATATACTTCCTGTTTCTTTTTCTTTTTTTAGGAAGATGATGATTAGGAGTGGATAAGGAGGTACTTGGTGAAGGATTTTTAAGTGCCTACACGTGCTGATCTTGTTTAATATTTAGATTAATTCACTTATATTCCATATGAAATGGAGGAACATGATATATGTGAATATTTTAGCTAATGAATTTTTGCTTTTGTATTTTGAATATGTCAAAGGTTTAATTTTACAAGTCCTTATGGACTATATAACATATATAAATGCTAATACATATGTAATTAAGACATACATTAGTGTACGTGTGTTGCTTTTAATGTATATATAGATGTTGCCTACCTATAACAATAGTTTGCTTTTCCAGGAACATATTATTGATAGTGAAAAATAAATAAATTTACTTTTATTGTTAGAAATTGTTTTATAAATCAATCCCTTTATTCTCTTATAAAGACTTACATTGTTGCAAAATCTATTTAATATTGTTGTTACAAATTGAAACTATTATATTGCCTTAGTCAAAACTTGAAGCAACATTATTCAAACTATTGTTTTATCCATTTAATATTGTTACTATAGTTTGAAACTATTTTGTTATCTTAGTCAAAAGTTTACGTAACATTATTCATTTTGTTTCCTAAAATATCTTTTATATTGCCTTACACCTTAATTATATTGCCTTAATAAAAAGGCAACAATTTGTACTTATAGTATTTTTTTTGTTGCCTAAATCTCTTTTTACTTTAATTTTTTTTAAAATAGAAATCTGTAAATTTGATAAAAAGAAACTCTTTCAATTTGTCTATTCCTAAGTATTAATCCCCTAACTTTTCAAATGCAACAAACGAAAATTTTATGTTATTCAAACTAAGAAATTTCCCTTACCACTGTCTTACCCTTGTCTACATAAACAAAGGGTCGAGTTGAATAGTATATGTATATATATGGTGATTGTTAGGTTTAGATGTGATTTTTAGGAACCTATTTCATACTAATGAACTTAAATTTTCAGAGGTTGCAAAATATATTATGTTCTATTTGTTGGATATGGGTTCCTCTCACATGGAGGGACTCCATGTTCGGTGCCGTATACTATTTTTGTTGAATAAATGGAAGAAGATAGCTGCAAAGGCAACAGTCTCACGTAGTGGAGTGTCTATATAAGGCACTCCCTGCTTCATAAATAAATACAACAAAAAGATAGAGGAAAACCAGAGCATTGTTTTGCTCTGAAGTTGGTAAATATATTCCTAAAGGGTTGGTGAGTGACAAAATAGTGAGGTTAGTATTTTTAGGTTGGGAAATAACTTGTGAGCCATTATTTTGGTTTTATCTCTGTATACCTACTATTTGTAATAATGGAAGAAATATTCTGAGTTTTGTCCGTAGACGTAGCCCAAAGTTAAGGGTGAACCACGTTAAATATTCTGTATCCATTTTGCTCATTTTATTTTTTCTTTTCAAAAAATACACCCGCTGCGCCCAACAAGTGGTATCAGAGTTGTGTTTTTATTGGAGATATTTTTTGAAAAGAAGCACATCATTGGGAAGACAAAATTACAACGAATTTTTTGGCGTGATTCATTGGAAAAGTTGACATAAAACGGCAAGGTGATGAATAGTACTTTAAAGTTGTTTTAATAAATTTGCTAGTAACTGGGTCCCGTGACACTATTTGTGATACTATTTACAAGTTACTATTTATCGGGTCCCGTGGTACTATTCCAATGGGGTCCGACAACATTATTACAGTGAGCACTATTCACAAGTTACTATTTATCGGGTCCCGTGGTGAAAATTTAGAAGATATCTTTTTTGCCAAAATTTGACGTCCTGATTTTATCTTTGAGGTCAGTTTTCTCAAACTTGGCTTAATTTGGCAAATGGAGGTGAAGACGAGCAAAATGATCAATCTAAATGGTATGAACTGTCGTATATGGAGAACCAAGATGAAGGATCTCTTGATGATTACAAAGATGCATTTGTCGGTATTTTCGACAACTAAACCGGAGGAGATGTCTAACGAAGATTGGAAGTTTGAGCATGAACGAGCATGTGGTTATATTTAATAGTTTGTCAATGATAATGTGTACAATCACATTTGTAACGAGATTCGTGCAAGAACGCCGTGGAATAAGCTGGAGCAGTTGTATGCTTCAAAGATCGGTAACAACAAATTGTTTTATCTGACAAAATTGATGCAGGTAAAATTCTAGGAGGGTACTTCTGTAGCTGATCATTTAAACAATATGGAAAGGATGGTTGATCAGTTATCAAAGACGGGCATAAAGTTTGACGACGAGGTAATTGCTCTAATGGTGCTAGCTTCATTACTAGAGCCTTGGGAGACTTTGAAGGTGTCTTTGACAAATACTGCACCAAATGGCGTATTAAATATGAAGTATGTTAAAAGCAGTATACTAAATGAAAAGATGAGACGTAAATCACAGCATGCAGCCTCTTCATCACATTCAAATATTGTGCTTACAAAAAATAGAGGAAGGAGTCAATCCAGAGGTCCAAAGTCCAGAGACAAGAGCAGAGGAAAGTCAAACAGATATGCAAATGTGAAATGCCATTACTGCAAGAAGAAGGGCCACATCATGAAATTTTGTTGAAAGTTGAAGAAGGAAAAAGGAAAAGATGTGAAGAAAGACGAAAGCAGTGATGATGAACAAAGTAACATTGTTGATGCATTCAACCTTGTTAGTGATACAGAGATAGTCAGCCTGGTTTCGCAAGAAACAAGTTGGATAATTGACAGTGGAGCTACTATTCATGTTACATCTCACAGACAATTTTTCTCATCATACACACCTGGGAATTATGGAGTTGTTAAGATGGCAAATGGAAATCTGTCAAATGTTATTGGCAAAGGAGATGTTTCTTTAGAGACAACGAATGGTTCAAGACTGTTGTTGAAAGATGTCAGGTACATTCTTGATATGCGTCTGAACTTGATTTCTATAAATAGGCTAGATGATGAAGGTTTCCGAAATACTTTTGGAAACAGAAAATGGAAGCTTACTAAGGGCTCCTAAGTAGTGGCTAGAGGTCAGAAGCACTTAAGATTGTATATGATGCAGGCAAAGCTCTCCAGTGATGTTGTCAATACAGTGGATAATGATAATATAGTTGATTTGTGGCATAAAAGACTAGGCCACATTGGTGAAAAAGGAATGACTCAGCTTGTAAAAAGGAATACGCTATCTAGTCTAAATAAGATACATCAGAAGAAATGTGCAGATTGTCTAGCAGGGAAATAAAATAAGGTTTCTTTCCAGAGTTTTCATCCATCCAGAATGAAGAATGTCCTAGATCTGATTCACTCAGATTTATGCGGACCATTGCCAAAGTCACTTGGTAACCTACAGTACTTTATGACTTTTATTGATGATCATTCCAGGAAAACGTGGGCCTATACTCTGAAGACTAAAGATCAAATGCTAGATGTGTTCAAACAATTTCACGCCTCAGTTGAGAGACAAACTGGGAAGAAGCTGAAATGCATCCAGACAAACAATGGTGGAGAGTACATCGGATTGTTTGATGCTTACTGTAAGGAGCATGGTATTCGACATCAAATGATACCACCAAAAACAATACAATTGAATGGCGTAGCTGAGAGGATGAACAGGACTTTGATGGAAAGAGTCAGATGTCTACTTTCACATTCAAAGTTGCCTAAGACATTTTAGGGTGAAGATTTACTTGCAGCTGTGTATGATGTTCCTCTCCAGTATGATGTTCCAGATAAGGCGTGGTCAAGAAAGGATGTTTCCTGTGATCATTTGCGGGTCTTTGGTTGCAAGGCCTTTGTCCATATTCCTAACGATGAAAGGAAAAAGCTTGATGTTAAGACACGACAATATGTATTCATTGGCTATGGTCAAGATCAATTTGGCTATAGGTTTTATGATCTGGTGCAGAAAAGACTTATTAGGAATCGTGATGCTATGTTTGTTGAAGATCAAACTATTGAAGATATCAACAAGGCGGAGAAGGAAGTTCCAAGCCCGGATGATGACTCAACAAGCTTCCGATTGAATCCTCCAACAGTGACTTAACAAGCTTCCGATTGAATCCCCCAATAGTGGTGCCTAGACAAGTTGAAGATGAAGTGCAGAATGATCAGTTAGAAGCTGATAATGCAGATGCCCCCAATGAAGTTGAACCAGAGAATGATGATGGTGTTCACATTCAACTACCAGCACCTGAAGATTCTCCAGTCCCAGTACGTAGATTTAGTAGAAGTAGACAACCATATACTAGATATCCAGTTGATCAATATATAATGCTGACTGACGGGGGAGAACCATAAAGCTTTGATGAAGCCATGAATGATGAACACAAAAAGAAATGGAAAGAAACTATGCAAGACGAGATGAAATCTTTGCATGAGAATAAAACATTCGAGCTGGTGAAGTTGCCAGAATGCAAACGGCATTGAAGAATAAATGGGTGTTCAGGATTAAGCATGAAGAACACAACGACCATCCTCGATTCGAAGCAAGATTAGTGGTTAAAGGATTAAGCCAAAAGAAGGGTATTGACTTTGATAAGATATTTTCACCAGTGGTGAAAATTACATCCATACGCACAGTGCTAAAGCTAGCCGTAAGTTTAAATCTGGAGGTTGAAAAAATGGATGTCAAAACTGCCTTCCTACATGGGGATTTGGAAGAAGAGATATACATGGAGCAGCCAGAGGGTTTTGTAAAAAAGGGGAAAGAAGATTATGTTTTTAGACTAAAGAAGAGTCTATATGGTCTAAAACAGGCACCAAGACAGTGGTATAAAAAGTTCGAGTCTGTTATGGGGGAGCAAGGCTACAAGAAGACTACCTCAGATCACTGTGTATTTATAAAGAAGTTCTCTGATGATGATTTCATTATTTTATTGCTCTATGTAGATGATATGTTGATTGTTGGTAAGAATGTTTCTAGAATCAACAATCTGAAGAAACAGCTGGATAAGTCTTTTGCCATGAAAGACTTGGGATCAGCAAAGCAGATTCTTGGCATGCAGATTATCAGAGATAGAAGCGCCAAGAAACTATTGTTGTCACAAGAGAAGTACATTGATAAAGTACTTCAGAGATTCAAACTGGACAAGGCTAAAGTGGTTAGTTGTCCTCTTGCTAATCACTTTAAATTGAGTTCTAGAGAGTGCCCTTCTACAGATGAAGAGAAGGAAAAAATGTCCAGAATTCCATATGCTTCAGCAGTTGGAAGTTTGATGTATGCCATGGTTTGTACATGGCTAGATATTGCTCATGCAATTGGAGTTGTGAGTCATTTCCTTTCAAATCCTGGAAAGGAACATCAGGCTGCAGTCAAGTGGATTCTTAGGTATCTTCGAGGGTCATCTAAAATAAGCTTATGTTTTGGAAGAGCAGAACTTGTGTTAGCTAGTTACACAGATGCAGATATGGCTGGAGATGTTGACTTGAGAAAGTCTGCATCAGGTTATTTGATTACTTTTGCAGGAGGAGCTGTGGCATGGCAGTCAAAGTTACAAAAGTGTGTTCCACTTTCTACAACTGAAGCAGAGTTTATTGCAGCAACGTAAGCCTGTAAGGAGTTGCTATGGATGAAGAAGTTCTTTAATGAACTTGGTATCAACCAAGAACAATATCAGCTATTCTGTGACAGTCAGAGCGCTATTCACCTTGGTAAGAATGTCTCTTTTCACTCACAATCAAAACATATTGATGTGAGATATCACTGGATCAGAAATGTGATGGATACGAAACAATTACAGTTAGAAAAGATCCATACTGATAAAAATGGATCAGACATGTTAACTAAGATTTTACCAAAAGAGAAGTTCGAGTACTGTCGATCAGTAGCAGGCTTGATAGAGCCCTCCAGGTAATCGAGAGGGGGAGATTTGTTAGAGATGGGTCCCTCTCACATGGAGGGACTCCATCATTCCAAATTGGTAGGCATGGTTGGTAGGCACCGAAAACGGCGCCTACCACAGTTGACGCCTACCAACATTGAAGAGAATTAAAGGGTTAGCTGGATTTAGCCAACTATCCCACGTCTCTTGCCTATAAATAGGCAGGAGATTAAGAACAATAAATAGACAGAAAAAACAGAGAGAAACTAGAGCAAATCAAATGCTCTGAAGTTAGGAAAAAATTTCTTAAAGGATTGGTGAGTAACAAAATAATAAGGTTAGTATTTTTAGGTTGACAAACACCTTGTGAGCCACTATTTTGGTTTTATCTCTGTATACCTACT
>JANZLH020000023.1:1725884-1737614 GCA_026770325.2 Erythroxylum fimbriatum | reverse complement strand
AACTATAAGTACCAAATGATATTAATGAGGGCTTTGATATCTGATCGATTTGATGATGAGAATTACAATAAGATACTCAAAATTGTCATTGAACATGCATTGTTTGTTCATTTGTGCAAAAATGTGATATTTGTGAATGTGCTTTGTATATTTTAGAGGAGCACATCGGATGCCAGTTGGACATTTTCGGACATCCAGGCAATAGCTTATTGGAGCGTATTGTGAGTCAACCGAGATGAATTTTCTCGGATTGATTTAATTTGATTTGTTAAGCTTCCAATTATTGAATTATTGCGATTTGTTTATGAATTTCAGGCTTAAAGTCCGAGGAGTAAATATTTGGGACTGTATTAGACGTGCTATGATTTGTTTGATAATTCTGAATGAAATGTGGATTCTCAACGAAAGTTGAATGCCAAACTTAGGTCTGAAGATTATGAAATTTTGACTGTGCTTTATAAATGATTGTGACATGGTAAATTCTGAATTGATGCATTTCATAAAATGCATGCTCAAATAAAGGCGTTGTGACCGGAGTAGCCAGTATCAAGCGCTTGCACGTAGAGCTTTGCTCCGTGATATATAATTCTGCACATAGAGTTATGCTCTGTGATTTGTTCTGATTGAGCCCAATGGGTCAGCATTTGTATATGTGATAAGCACTCGATCACAATAATAATAACGAATGTGGAGTCTCATACGCATCTGTATTTGTTTTTATATGTTCTGATTCGCAATAATTAAATGATGTGCCATGACAGTGTGAGTTTATGGTATATACATGTTCTGCGTGAATAATTGCGAAATATGTGGTTTGTGTTTATGAATCCGGTGAAATCATCAATGATGGTTCACTCATTGAGTTCGCAAAATCCATAAAAAATTGCAACGTGGCTTTTCAGTTTCAGAGGAATTATCCAATTGGAGTTCAGCCACTGCAAATGAGCATGAGTTAGGGGTCGGGATCAGTTTGTACCTGCAAATGTCTTAAGTGATTTTATTTTCGAATTATGTTATGCAAAAATTGTACAAAGTGCATGTGAATAATTTGATAATGAAATGATTTTATGATTTCAAGTGTTTTGTATCTGAAATGGGCCCAAGTGACTATTGAATACTAATGTTTGTAATAATTGTAAGTTGTAAATAGAAATGTTTTTAAATGACATGGGCCCGATTTGATTAGTGATTTCCATTTATGTGTACCTTTTTTTAAAGAAACAAAAGTTTTATAATGAATTTTGACTAAATGATCGTTCTAGCATGCCACCCTTGCGGGTACGTACTCGAATATCACCATGGATGTCGGATACGTGTCTTGCGAGAGTGGGCTATTACAACCAATTTATCGTAAATGTTTTTTGTCAACTCTCTTTGCCTATATATCAACAAATAAGTGTATTGATATCCCATTTCAATTGAATACACATATTGTTATACTTATTTATTATGTCGAATTTTTTTAGTGTTACATTTCACTTTGTTGGATGATCCATACATAACTTCTTAGTGTAGGAGATCTATACTTGTCTTGCAAGTTCTTCAAACTTATTAACACATTTAGGTGTTGCATTCCAATGCACTGTATATTGACTTACTGTTGTCCCTTATTTGACAATCTTCAATCTATCATTCACAATCAATTTCATTATTTTCATAAAACAATGCATATGAAAGAACCTAAAATCCATCAATAGGCTTCTAACTTGCTACTTGCTTTTAAATTTGTAGATCATAACACTCTTTATGCCGCAATTATCTGGAATTGTTAACATTAACTTTGTGTCAATGTTCTAATTGATCAAACAATCAACAAATACAATTTTTATCTTTTCAGTTGTTTAAGGAATTGGAATACAAAATAACTTATCATTTAGAAATAAAAATCAAAGATCAAACAATGCTAGTGGCTTTTTGTTTGAATTAGATTGAATAATCCATATCAAGGATCCAAAGATAGCTAAAGGATATTTAGAGTGAGGAAAATCTATAGGTTAGGGTGTTATGCGTTGACTCTACTAAGAAATCATGTTGATATAAGGGATAGCACATACTAGTCTCGATTAAAAGTCCTCGACATGAAAAATTTTTGATAACATTTTGGATGTTAAGGTGTTAGAGAATTTCCTTTGGTGGACGAAGCAGTGTTTAGATCTTATTACAGTCCCTAAAGTAGACAAATTAATGCTTATAAGTATGCGCTTAGTTAGGAACACAAAGTTGTGGTAAAGAGCTTAACTTGATGTTAATCTAAATGCAAAAACACAATAAATTAATACATGGAAAGTTTGGTCCTTAAATTAAAGGAGCAATTCCTTCCTTACAACATGTTATAGGTTACAGGGGAATCCTTACAAAAGTTATGATAAGAGGGGACTGTGTAACAACATAAAAGTGTTTACTTTCTTAATACTGGACAATCAAAAAAATATTTAAAGAAGATGAACTTTTTAATTTCTTGGTTGGGCTGCAAACATATTAGCAAATTGAATTACATAAGCAAGAGAAGCGAGATTTGCCCAGCGTGATTACAATGGTCGTTCATTTGGTAGATTTACATTTTAATAAAGATAAATAAGTAGCGGAAACCTCTAACCAATTTATGCATAAAGACAAAATGAGACATAGAAATGCAAACAAAAATCTGATGGGAAACATATGCAATAAGATAATGAAAAGTGAAAAACAAATGGCAATATATCTGCTTTAAGTAGGCAAAAATGTAATAAGAACATTGGATGTTTTATATGCAATATATTGCACTTTGCACAGGAGTATCTAAAATGTGAAAAGCTTAATGTGATGGTGGCTAAAGACCAAAACAAGTGTTAAGTAGCAACATTAGTGAACTCTTTGTAGTTCTTGAACACCTTGTCAAGTAAAATTTATTATGCTCATGCTTCATTATTACATGTGATAATTTGAATAGATGAGGAAAAATTAGTGGTAATGGTTAATATAGGTGTTATACACACTTTCATTGTCGACATAATCATTGCTAAGTTTAGACTAAAGGTGTGCAAGAGCACCCATCGCTTAAAAATGGTGAATGTTAAAGCTAAGGATGTGGTTGGAATGGCTTACAATGTGTTTATTGAGATAGATGATTGGAATGGAAAGATCAACATGATGGTTATACCACTGAATAACTTCATTATAATCCGTGGTATTGATTTTATTTAATTTCACAATGTTGATACATATCCATATTTGGGTGGAATCATGTTCATAGACAAAAATAAACCTTATTTTGTGAAATGCCATAATCTTAGTGACAAAAGGAGTAGTGAAAAATTATCAGTCAATTTGGCTATGGTGGTAGAAAAAAGGGTTGAAATAGGGTGAGCGCACTTACCATGCTACTGTTGTTGGAATCATATTAAAACTTGATGCCAATGAAGTTGTCTAAAGAATTGTCTCTATTGCAAGCAATTGATTATAAAATTATCTAAAGCTAGATGTAAATCCTTCTGCTTATGCTCTATATTGGATGTCCTTGCTAGAACTGAAGGAATTATACAAATAGTTGGGAGAGCTGATGGAAGCTGAATATATGCAACCTTTAAAAGTTCTATATGGTGCTTTAATTCTTTTTCAAAAGAAGGTAGATGGAACCTTATGAATGTATGTCTATTATTAGATATTGAATAAGGTAGCCATAAAAATAAGTATTTCATTTTGTTGGTGTAGGATCTAATGAATATATTAAGTAAGACTTCCATATTCATGAAACTGGATATTTGCTTAGGATATTGGCAAGTTCGAATTATGAAAGGAGATGAACCAAAGAGCATGTACATGACTTGAAATGGTGTGTATGAATTCTTGGTCATACATTTTGGCTTAAATAATGCCCTTGCCATATTTTGCAATCTTATGAACAATATGTTACAAAAATTTCTGGATGAGTTCGTAGTTGTATATCTTGATAATATAGTGGTTTATAGTAATTCCAAAAAAAGAGCATATAACTTATTTGCAACAATTGCTGAAATGTTTGAGGAAGAACTAATTGTTTGTCAAGATGAAAAAGTGTGAGTTTGTTAGGGTAAAAAATCAAAGTTTTAAGGCACTTAGCAAGTAAGAACCAAATTTAGGTGGATCTAAACAAAGTAGAGGCCATTATGGAGTGACTAATGCCTAAAAAGATATCAAAATTGTAATAATTTCTTGGTTTTGCAACTATTAGTGGAACTTCATCTAAAGTTACTCTCAAAAGGTAGCACTTTTTATTGATTTGCTGGAAATGAAAAGAAAGACGAGCTAGACAGAAAATTGTGAGGATGCCTTTGATAAGTTTAAATATGACATTGTATTGAACCTGTTTAAGATTTTCAAACTTTGAATTACCTTTTGAAGTTCATACTGATACTTTGGATAAAGCAATGTAGTTGTTTAGGAGGGACAACTTGTTTCCTTTAAAAGAAGAAAATTAAATGATATGGAACAACAATATTATGCACATGAAAAGGAAATGGTTGTTGCAATATATTGTTAGTGAGTATAGATGTCTACTTATTAATGCCAAAATTTGTAGTTTGAATGGATAATATGGTGAATAATTTCTTTAAGGTGAAGAAGTAACTATCAGTTAAATAAAATGATAAGAGTTATTAGTTGAGTTTTATTTCCCGTAGTAATACAAACCAAAAAAGTGCAACAAAGTAGCTAATGCTACTAGTAGAAGAGAGGTCTTGGCTACTTACTACAACCTTTCCAAAATTAAAGCGGACTTGATAGATAGAATTTGACCAAGTAGTAAGCTCAAAACAAATTATTATTGGTTAGTAAAAGAAGTGGACGATGGTATGACCAAATGATATTGGCTCGATGATGGACTACTTATGGGAAAAAGTGGCAAGCTATTTGTTCACAAATTTAGTGGAATTTAGAGGAAACTTATGTGAGAGTCACGTGATGTACTTTGAGCATGAGATTTGGGAAGGGGATAGATGATGGCATTATTATCACATTTATATGTTTGGCCTCATATGGAATAGGACATTGAAGCCTACTATTGGACATGTTTTGTCTGTTAATAAGATAAGGTAGGTATATAAAGTAAGTCAGATTATTGCAGCATCTACCTAAAGTTATAGATATCAATGTCTCTTGATTTCATTGTGAGATTTTCAAAGGTTAGTGAAAAGGCCTCAATGTTTGTAGTGGTAGATTGCTTTACTAATTATATTACTTTCATTACATCTCCATCTACTTGCTTAGAAGATATAACAACTAACCTATTCTATTGAAATATAATGAAACACTTTGGTATTCCAATAGATATAATGAGTGACCATGATCCTCAATTTACGAGAAAAATTTTAGACTTCTTTATTCAATATAATGGAGGCAGAATTAAGGTTTTACATAACAAAACATCCATAAATGGATGGGCAGATCAAAAGGATATATGCGTTGATGGAAAATTATTTTAGGCTATGTGAGTGACAGCCAATAAAGTTGGTTTGAGCTATTACATAGCATACAATTCGTGTATATCCTGCAGCAATCTTCCTCCATAGGAAAGAGCACTCTCAAAATAGTGTTAAGTTAATGGCCTTTCAATCCATTAGAGGTGGCAAAGTAGTAGATGGAAGGTAAATTTCTTAGTACTTGTGTGTTTTCTAGGAATAAGTAAAAGATGTTAGACGAGGAAAAAGACAACCTACGAAAGGCAAGAACAATTAATGGAGCTCTTCATAGCTAGAAAACTAGATAAAGCTAGAAAACAGTCAATTCAGATTGGAGTTCTTGCTTTTCTAGATCCTATGGAGTTATTCAAAATCTAAACATCTCAGACCACTCCCCCATAGTGATTAGGGCTTTAGGAAACCAGCAGAGAAGATATTCTCCTTTCAGATTCTCCAACTTCTTAATCTCTTAGGAAAATTTTCTTCATATAGTAGAAGATGTTTGGCCTTCTCAAGTTTGGAGAACTTCTATATTTTGTGTGGTCTCTAAGCTCAAATTAGTTAAAAAAGCTCTCAAATCTCTAAATTCTGATCAGGTAGGGGATGTAAACATTAAAGTTGAAACCTGTCAAGCTGCTCTTAATCATATCCAAGATCAAATAAGTCTTTGGCCTAATAATCCTCACTTGGATGCCTAGGAAAATCAAGCCATTACTAATATGATTTGTGCTTTAGGGGACCAGGAGTTGTTTTACAAATAGTCTTCCCGTATTAAATGGCTCAAAGAGATAGATAGGAAGAACAAATTTTTTCATAACTCTCTCTTGTCGAATAGGAATAGGAATAACATCCTCTCCTTATTGTTGGATACGGGGCATAGGATTGTTGAGTTTGAAGAGATCCAACAACAATTCATCAACTTTTTTCAGAGCACTATTGGGAATAAGAAAAAACTTTCCTACTCTAGAGAGTATATGACAAATCTTTTTTCTTCTCCTATTCCTGCAAATCTTAAACAACAACGTCCTTTCGTATGTCGTAATGTAAGTGATTAAGAATGTTATTAACTCCTTTAACCCCAATAAGGCTCCAGGTCTGGATGGTTTCAATGGTTTCTTCTTTAAGAAAACCTGGCATAATGTTGGGGGTGAGATTACTAGAGCCATACAAGACTTTTTCCATCATGGAAAGCTTCTCAAAGAGCTTAACTCTAATTCTATTTCTTTGATTCCAAAGACTAATCATCCTTTCACAGTGTATGACTATAAACCAATCTCCTGCTGTAACTTTATTTATAAGGTGATCTCTAAAATAATGGCTAATAGGCTTAAAGACTTGTTTCCTCACATCATCAGCCCTAGTCAAAGTGCCTTCATAAAAGGTTACAGAATAGGGGACAATATCCTCCTAGCTCAAGAAATCATTAAGAACTACCACTTGTCGAATAATCATAAGTGTTGTGCCTTCAAAATAGACCTGAGAAAAGCTTATGATTCCATTTATTGGGATTTCCTCCAGAATGTTCTCTTAGCAGTAGGTTTGCCTCCTATTTTTGTTAAGTGGATTGAAGAGTATATAACCTCGCTTTTGTATTCAATTTTGATCAATGGATCACCTTTAAAAAATTTCGAAGTAAATCTGGTTTAAGACAAGGGGATCTCTTATCCTCGTATCTCTTCATTATCTATATAGAGGTTCTCTCGAGGAGTTTGGATGCTTCTATAGCTTGTAATAGCTCCTTTAAATACCACTGGAGGTGTAAAGCAATAAAACTTTCCCATCTTTTCTTTGCTGATGATCTTTTAATATTTTGTCATGCTGATTTGGCTTCGATTTAAACTTTGCTTAATTGCCTGAGCATTTTCTCAAATATGTCTGGCTTGGACATGAACCTTAGAAAGAGTCAGTACTTTTAATCTTCTGATATGAGTCATATAAGCCATCAGCTGGAATCTCTTATGGGCCTTCAAAGTGGTCACCTCCCTATTCGTTATCTAGGGGTTCCCCTTTTAACAGGTAGGCTTTTTAGGAGAGATTGCATTCCTCTTTTGGATAAAATTGACACTAGAGTTAACAAGTGGACCTATAAAATTCTTTCCTATGTTGGTAGACTGCAATTGGTTATTTCTATGCTCTCGACTTTCCAGGTGTATTAGTCTAGTCATTTTATTCTTCCTTCCTTCATTATTAAAGAGATAAAGACAAAATTAAGAAATTTCCTGTGTTATGGGAATGTAGAGTCTAATTCTCATAGGAAGCTTAAATGGAATGACCTTTGTAGACGTAAAAAAGAGGGTGGTCTAGTCATTAAACATTTATCGACATGGAACAATGTGCTTATATAAAAAAGAATTTGGGTGCTTTTTAATGACAATGAAGCTTTATGGGTCAAATGGGTGCACACTATTATTCTTAGAAGGAAAACCTTTTGGAATGCACAACCTAATAATAATAGTTCTTGGAGTTTGAGGAAGTTGTTACATGTTAGGGATCTTATTGGAAATCAATTCAGATTTAAGATAGGAAATGGTATATTTACGCTCTTATAGCAGGACCTTTGGCATCCTAGAGACATCCTGAAAGACCTCTTAACTTCGAGAGTGATTAATGGATCGGAGTTACCGATGAATGTAAAAGTTTATAAGATATTCATAGATAATGTGTGGAGCTGGCATGAGGCCACAATTGAGACTATAGAAACCTTGGAACCTTACCATATCAACCAAACTCCAGACTTGATAGATTGGAATAGCTTCCAAGCCTCTCCAAAATGTACATAAATGTTTCAGCCTATTCCACCTTGAGACCTCCCAATCCTTGTGTCCCGTGGTATAAACTAGTCTGGCATAAAAGAAATAGCCCAAGACACTCCTTCATTCTATGGCTAGCTTTTTTTGAAGAAGTTGCAAACGAGGGAGAAACTTCTCTTCTCATATATCCCAAATCACTGTTCTTTGTCTTTCTTGGATAATGAATCCATTTGCTAAATATGAGAAATCTTCATGCCTTTCTAAGCTGGTCTAATCACCCCTCAAACCACACAAATATTGACTTCAACCTTCTTATCATTCTCCTATCAGTAACTGTTTATAACCTCTGGTCTGAAAGAATTCACCGAACATTCAAAGATAAGACCTTGGAAGTTGGGAACATAAACACTAGAGTGGTCTTACAAGTTATGGAACTTCTCGACTCAAACACTGAGGGAAGGTAACTATTGATAAGGATTATTTTCTCTAATGTTTTGTTTTGCAGGACCCAGTTCGGAATAGTAGGGAACCAACATCTCCATTGTTGGTTTCTTAAAGAATTAGTAGCATTCTTAGGGTTTCATCAAAGAAGGAAGGGTGAGAGTCAGGGGCGGATGCAAATTGGGGGGCAGTGGGGGCAAGTTTTTCAGAAATATATATATATATATATTTTTTTAAATTTTTTTATTCAATAAAATAAAATTTGCCCCCACTTTAAAAAAAAATCCCTATTAACAGATACTGATAGGGAGATCTCACACTTGGGATCACGATAGTAGGGATAAGAGAAATGCAAGAAGCAGGGGAGAGCCTGATCATCCTTGGTTTTCAGCAAATAGGAGAACACAAGCTCAACCTTTGAATGGTGACTCGAAAGTCTGGTTCTGGTTTACTAGCAAAATGATTGACCTGTTTACTTTATTGCTCTACTATGTAATTATCTAAATGTGTGTGTTTCTGGTTAAGATATACCTTCCTACAAGGTTATCTTGGTTGGTAAATATGTATAGGCTGGTTGTTATGGTTGTTTCGGTTCATAAGGCACAAATAGTATTCCTCATGTTCTTAGATAGGACTACTCCTTTTGGTTCTAGAAAGAGATTTGCAGCTTTGGCAATCTCTTGATATGTACTTAACTCTTTGTTGATCTATTTAATTTATTGATTTACCAAAAAAAAATGTCACTAACTTATTACCAAAATTGCCTTGGAAAACCTCTGTTCTATCACTGAATCCCTAACCCCAGACCCCCTTAATTTCCCTAACAATTCATGCTCTAATCCTGCCGACAAATCTGTGGTAAAGACGGATTATCTGTGCTTACTATCTTCTCTATGTTGTCAAGTTCATAATAACTCAAACAATAGCAACAATATTCAGTTAAAGTCCCACTGAGATGTGGATATGAGACAAGTTCATAGCAACTCATTTAACCAAAATAACTTCTAACATTGTTAAAAGATTGACAAATCCAAATCCAAATCCAAGCGTTAGAAAAGCCAGGCAATTGGGATTTATCAGGGCTATATGTGAACCAACAGGGTAAACAAAAGCTAAAAATTTATTACATAAAATTGTTTCTGTTAACATTATCAGGCGTTTTTGCCTTCAAATTTCTGAAACAAAAACAATTAATTTAAAAATTGATTCCCAGTTACCAAATTGTGAAATTTCTGTTGGTAATAGTAATTTCCTGCTCCTTGACGCAGTCTTTTAATCTCGTCTGAGCAAGAAAGTCCAACAGCCTATTTTCTATTGTTTTGAAATGGGCTATTTGCATCTCTAATTCCAGTTTCTCTCTTCTAAGATTTTTGTTCTCTTCCATGAGTGGCGAAAGGATGTTTTCTTCAACAGCAAAACTTGCATTCTCTCGGTAACTAGAAGCCTTGAGGTATGCAGGGAATACACTTGGGCCGCATTTCTTTCTGGTGATGTCGACTAACATGTGCCTCTTGCCCTTTTGAAACTTCTCATGCTTGAATTCCCATCTCTTGGAGGATGTTTTCTTGAATCCCTATTTTGAATTGATAAGTACAGATTTGCCAAAACATCAACAAACATAAATACTCAAGTTTTAGTTATCATCATGAAAGCATATAGTTCCGAGTACTCACATAGGTGTTAAGCTGGCGAATGAAGCTAGAGAAGTTGCTGTGCTTGAAGTATCGAGGCAGAATGTGGTCCGAGAACTCGGGGGGTGACCCTATCACAATTCCATTTCCCTCCGCATTCCACGAAGCAACTCTCTTTCCTTCACCTTCACCTTCACCTTCGCCTTCTTCCAAAAGATCATACGTCTTGGACAAAAACGGAGCAGGTGTTTGCGCTTTGGTTCTTGGAGATAACTTGTAGCTTCCTGTGCCGACCTCATCCTCCACCTCCATCGTCGCGTTTCTTAAAGAGCTCAAAGGCAGTGCAAAAAATAAGTTATTCCTACCTAATCCTCCCCGAGAAATCGAGTCTCATTTGGCCAAAAGCAATCGTAAGATTTTCTCTTTTGATGTGCCGCAACGAGAGGATATTTTAGACCTCCAATTTATATATTACGTAATACGTTAGCTAATTAACTTCTATACCAAATTTTTTTTGTCTTTTTTTTTGGATTTGGAGAAACCCTACAGATAGGTCAAATGGGCTCACTTTTTAGAGGGTCAAATGACTACACCCCATCACAAAGGGCCTCACTAGTTCTCCATCCATAGGTAAAACTCCGGCTATCCCAGGCTCTTACAAGAGGGGCTAGCAAGGAATCAAACTTGAGACCTAACCGAAGCCAAATCTCGCTCTCAACCATCTAGCCACACCCCTTAAGGGCCTATATCAAATAATGCCCACATGTAGGAATGAACTTTCTTCCACCAATTTGAATTTTAATACAAATAATATCTACAAGTTAATTGAGATGTACACAAACTTATTTTTTGGTTAGCCCACGAAGTATTTTAGGAGGGCCCTAATTGTGAGAAAACGCCTTTAAATCATCTATTTTCATACTAATCTTCGCTCGCACCGCGTCAACCCGTAAAGAGTAAAGTGTTGGCCAAACAAATTTCACCATTTTATTAAGGAAAAAAAGTAATCATGGACGTAACCTTTTAAACTAACATCAATTGGAGAAATAAAAACTGAATTCAATCACAAAAACATCAAAAATCGCTAGCAATGTCTTCAAATTACATGCCTAAATAAGATTAAATCAATGTAAGGCAACAGCTAATCATGTTTTTGGTTTCATTCTTTAGACTTGGTATATTCGGAGTAGTTCTTGTGATGAAAAGCTCAAAAGAAATACGGCACGAGTAAAGAGGGGCCGATATTTCTGACTTACTTCCTTTGGAAAGGTCTAGTGTCTGCCATGCCATGCCCGGATTTCTGGCCGACTTGCTCACTATCTCGTGTCTATTTTTTAGGTCAAAATTCTAAATTACACACTAACGTTTATTTATAATGATAAATTAAGGGGGTGTTTGTTTCCGTTTTTATTTTTAATTTTCTGTTTTTGTTTTCAAATTTGATAAAAAATCTTGTTTGTTTGAGTTTTTAGTTTTTGTTTTTGGTTTTGGTTT
>JANZLH020000023.1:1690539-1712915 GCA_026770325.2 Erythroxylum fimbriatum | reverse complement strand
AAATTATGTACACTTAGTTCATCCAATTCACATTCAAGTAGCACTTCAATATCCAAACCAATTATCACAATCATCGGCCCTCCTGTCCGGAACCCAACATAATCAATCACATTCATAAAATCAGTTATAGTCGATCAAAATAAAAATCCAATTAAAACAAACAATAAAATGAGACCATCTCGGTCTCCTCACAGTACGCTCCAGATTAGCATTTGCTTCCAATTTCTTGGAACGCCTGGATGCGGACATTTAGCCTGCCCAACCCATTTATACAAGATACACATACATCACAATTTGTACAATCATAAGTGTTTAATAATGCACATGTCTGGAATGAAATATGTATCATGCATGTTCATGAAAAATCCCAGGTAGTTTACCAATACTTTCTTTCCAAATCAATCCCATTCCAAAACCCATCTAATTATAATTTATACTTAAGTTTATGCCTCACTAAACCCATTAAAATCTCCATTCCTTCCTCATTGTCTCACTTCAGAAATTTTTCCAAATCAAAGTTTCGGAGTACTATTCACATAAAAATTAGAAAGTGACACTAAAGTAATTTGGTCATACTCTTTTCTAGAAAAGTGTTCCTCTATGTCTTACGATTCCATTGACACCAAAATCACTCAATTTGGTTTAGTAGATTGGAGGATGTACCTTAAACACTTTCGGACTGTTCTTAAGTAAAACCACAGTACCATACTAAAATTCCATCAAGAATTTGAACATCTTAGGGATTGAATCAAGATTTAGCTCCTTCATATAATTTGTAACCCCATTTCTCTAGTTTACTCCAAAAGAACAATCATCTCATTTGGCATCCTATAAGTCCAAATATGATCGAAACATTGAACTATGCTCAGTAAAACTAATCCCATTGACACTGCTCCAACAGACTCCCTCACCTTCTTTTGATCAATCTCTTTCAATTCAACACCAATTAATACAAATTTTTGTGGAGATGAAGGAAAATGTGTTAGGAACCTATTGTTTCAAGAACCAAGTCATTTGGAGGTCTAGAGAAGGAGTTATGATCAAAAGAAGCAACCAAGTTTAAGACCTCAATCAAGTTGAACCTAGTTTGGCGCGAATGCCATAACTCTTTCCACACATTTCCGAATCCTTTCTTTTTTCGACCATTGGAAAGAGGACTTCAACGTCTACAACTTTTCTGAAGACCACAAAGCGCGATTCGGCCTCTAAGACCCTAAAAAATGACGATTTCTAAAGGTTGTCTCGAGAAAGTCCGTTTAACGGACGTGAATCGACAAAACAGTCCCATTTCACCCGAGAAGGTCCATTAAACAGACTTCCATGTCCGTCCGTTTAACGGACATACACTGCCCCAAGGGTGTTTTTACACCTGAGAACCATGTCCGTTTAACGGACATATATCACTAATACCCCCTCCAAAACCTCTTCCAAGCTTCCTACACCCATCCATTTATCAAATATACCCATAATCTCCTCAAATTCATTTCTTTTAACACAAAGCCACTTCATAACATCTCAAGCTTAGCTCACAATCATCCACACTCCATTCATGTTCCCTAATTGGTCATAACACTCAAAATAGAACACAAGCATAAACATTCATTCACCACTTTTGCTGCACTTAATTTCCTAACTTCATGTTAACATTTGGGAATCTTCAAGACAAAATTTAAAATCGAAATCTTCACAAGAAATGCAGCTAAATGTCTCTAGTTTCATTTAAACCAAAAATCATCTCCATTGAACAACAATAGAAGAAATTATGGCTGAAACATTGGAGCATACTCAATATCATATTGTTGCAAATTTTCAGATTTTTCACATATTCATTCTTAACTTCTAACTCATCTTATACCCTCTTATACCTAGATCATCACCTCCATTCCTTCTCCCATCATTCACTACTCAATTCAACTCAAGATATCACTCACAAACAAATAATGATCTATAATTTATCACAATTCAAAAACAGGGCATATACATCTATATCTATTCATAATCAAGTTTACACTCATCCATTCATCTCTTTGAAAAACATTCAATCTCTAAACCTCTATATATGCTTTGTCACTCATCCTATACATACAACAACAAGATATGATCATACTTTATCATCATTCATGACACAAACATAAACTTTACAACATCAAAGCATCACAACTCAAGTAAATCATCATCTTAGCTGTAATTAGCTATGTCTATGACATTAGGAGCTACACTTACTTGGTTTTTCTTCAATTTCTTCAAGAACTTCAAGATTACCACAAATCCCTAACTCCTCTTACAACCCACGTTCATCATCTCCAAAGGTGGTAGAGGTAGGTTATTATGGTGAGAAAGAAAGATAGAGCAAAGTGACAAGGAAGCAAGTAAGGGATGATAGAACTAGGCTTAGAGTGGAAGAAAATTAGCACAAAATGGCATGGAGGGAGATAACCCACGAAAATGAGGAAGAAAGCAAGGATAAAACACTTCTTGGTCTTCCAAATGAGAGAGTGTCGTGAGATACATACAAAATGATCTAGAAGATGTATCCAAAAGGTGGGTTAAATGGCATAGCTTGGCAAGTGACACATGTCACTTGCCACTTGTCCAAATCCTAGGCATTTCTCTTATAATTCTCTCATTAAACTAATCCAATCCATTCAACCTCAATATCCAATAAATGACACTTGGCAAGAAGTCCTATAGTCATACATTACAAATTCCAATGCTATTTGACAATAAATTCTACTACCATTTATCACTTGGTCTGCCACTTGGCATTTTCCTAGTCCAAAAATTATCCCCAAAATTTTCTAAAAAATTCTAAAACAACAATTTCACTTTCCAAATCAATTTTCAATACCAATAACCCTAAAATTCTCAAAACAATCACATTTATTACCAATTATACTGAGGATGCCAATGAATGCATGTACAATATTTTCATGTGCAAAAATATCACTCTTCACATGTGTGTGCATAACACATTATGCAAGCATGCAAATGCATTTCTAAACTTTCATTGATCACTCCTATTTACTATTTCAACCTCTCCGCTGGTAGCGGGATGTTACATAAAACACCAACTCGGACCAAGTTGGCCCCAGATCCCTGAAATGTATTTTCCTTGGGTATATGCTAGACTATAAGGCTTATAGAGTTATGGATCTTAAGACAAAGCATGTGTTCAGTTCAAGGGATGTAACCTTCCATGAAGGCACTTTCCCTTATGCTAATTCCCAAATCACACCCGAAAATACCCCACAACCATTATTTCCCCTCAACATCACAGACAATGACACAGAAACAATATGTGATATGCTAGGGTCATCAAGCATGCAACAGATTGAAAATACACATGAAACCATAGGAACTTCATCACAATCCGAAGAGTCACCAAGCCAAAACACCACACCAACCAATCATTTAAGGAGAAGCCTAAGGACCCATATTACCCCAAAATACCTCGATGATTATGTGCACCAAGCCTCGTCTCATCACTCCACTCCTGCCCTTGATTGTTCCAACATTGCTGCAAGAGTTCTTGGTCCTGCAGGAACACAAGAAGACAAGGAGTTAAACAATCCATTACATTCAGTCCAAGCTATAAGGCATTCATAGGTAATGTAAGTGCTGTTTTTGAACCTCTATCATATGAGACTGCTTGCAGATCAGCAGAATGGATGGACTCTATGAACATGCAGTTACAAGCCTTGGAGAACAACCAAACATGGGTTTTGGCAAAGCTACCCAAAGGAAAAAAAGGCTATAACATCCAAATGGATATATAGAGTGAAGTACAATCCAGATGGCTCTATTGACAAGCTAAAGTCCAGACTAGTAGCTAAGGGCTTCAACCAAAGAGAAGGGATAGACTACTTCGAAGTCTACTCCCCCGTAGCCAGGACTGTCACCATCAGAATTTTCCTAGCCATAGCCACAGCCAGACAATGGCCCATCCTACAATGTGACATCAATGATGCATATCTACACGGGCACCTAGAAGAAGAACTCTATATGTTACCCCCACAAGGCTATAACAGGGTCAAGGAAGGAGAAGTCTATAGGTCATTAAAGCCTATCTATGGACTTAAACAGGCAGGCAGACAATGGCATAAGGAACTCACCATGACATTGAAGGGGCTGGGCTTTGACAAGGCAGAATCAGACTACTATCTTTACACCGAGGGCCAGGGCGATAGTTTTGCAGCCATCCTAATCTATGTGGATGACATCCTCATCACAGGAGCAGATGAGGGACACCTGATACACATCAAACAAGCACTACACCGTGAATTCACAATAAAAGATCCGGGATATGAGAAGTTCTTCTTAAGGGTCGAAATAGCAAGATCAATAGAAGGAACTTTCCTCAGTCAAGGCAAATACATAAGAGATATACTGCAAGAAACTGACCTGCTCAACTGTAAGGCCTGCAACACACCCATAGCGCCAGGTAGCAAGCTCACCATCGACAACGGAGAGCTGTTCAGACACCCCGAACTATACAGAAGGATCGTGGGGAGGCTCCAATACTTGAGCTTCACAAGACCCGATCTCACCTACGCCACACATCAACTAAATCAGTTTATGCAAACACCATTGGAAGGTAGTGAAACACGTCCTAAAGTACCTTAAAGGAACCCAAAACCAGGGCTTGTTCTACACAACAGAATCAGATCTACGACTTACCGCATAGTCGGACTTGGATTGGGCAAGCTGCGCCTTCAGTCGACGCTCCCTCATCGGTTTCTGTGTCTTCCTCAGAAAATCGCCCATCTCCTGGAAAAGAAAAACACAAAACACCGTAAGCCGATCATCCGCAGAAGCAGAATATCGCAGCCTCGCTTCGACCACTTGCGAACTTAGGTGGATCGTCCAATTACTGAAGTGTTTTCGGGTAGAAATCTGAATAAGCATACCTTTGTTATGTGATGGCCAGGCAACGATCCACATCTCCAAAAACCTAGTCTTCCACGAACGGACAAAGCACCTGGAGATCGATCTCCACCTTGTTCGCGATGCAGTCACCTCGAGGTTCTTAGATCTCACGCACATGCGAAGCAAAGATCAGCTCGTAGATCTCCTGACAAAGCCCCTTACCGCACGAGCGTTCACAACACTCATCTCCAAGTTCGGATCCCTTCGCGTCTCCCGGTCTTCGACTTGAAGGGGCGTGTTAAAGTAAAGAGGGATTTTACATGAATAACTCTACGGTACAAGTTAAGTTATTAACCCTAAAACACTCATCAACCCTTGGGTCATGGACCACCCATAACCGACCCATACCCACAGTCCATTTACCCAATAGCATCACGTGCCTTGCACTTCTGGCATGCCTCCTTCTTCACTTTTCTCCAACAGTGTACAGACCTGTAGTGCCACCTTCAGTTGTCCTTCCCTGTTGCACAGCACAGTAACCAAATTGTTGCCCATGTTAGAACAGTAGCCAATAGTTTTCTTTTCAGTAGTAGTATATAAGCACTAGCAATGTACATATCATGGTTATGTTGAAATAAGACATTTCTTCATCAAATACCGAAATTGTTTTCACACACTTTGCAAACTCCAAATGAATAAAATATTACCAACGCAGTATAAGCATTTTCATTTTTTTATGCATTCTCTACAATGACGTTGGCCCTTTGAAAAAACACTCATAAGTCATGCTCTCGTGGATAATATTTAGAGAGAGAAGTAACAAGAGGAAAGAAGAACAAAACAAAATTTGTTTTTGTGTATTCGAAAAAAAACCCCTAAAAGACAAGTTCAATATAACAGACAAAAACTTGACGACTGACACATATAATTATTCACAGATATTTAATTAATAGCAAAAGTTTAACACATATTTCTTAGCATGCATATAAACAAAACACAACCATGGCTCTGATATCAACATTAGAAATTAACAGAACGAAACATAACCACAAAGATCATGTGAATTATAGGATCATTTCATATGCAGACAAAACAAAAATTACATACTTGAATTTTTGTTGTAGTTCCATATAGATTTCTTCATCTAATTCTCCATTGAGAAAAGCAGTTTTTACATCCTTTTGATGTAATTCAATATCCATACTAGCTACTATAGCCAAAATAAGACGGATTGAAGCAAACTTCACAATAGGTGAAAAAAATTTATTGTAATCAATTCCCTCCTGTTGTGTATATCCTTTTGCTACAAGACGTGCCTTATATCTTTCGATATTGTCATCAGCTTTTCGCTTAATTTTGAGAACCCACTTATTTTATGCCCTTCGGAGAGGTCAACTAAGTCCCATACTTGATTTGAGCTTAAAGAAGTCATTTCTTATGTCATTGCTTTCAGTTTGGTAGGGCAGTTAGTAATGGAATGAAATAAAATGTAATATTATTTCATCATTTTGGAGAAGGGTTTATAATAGAATGGAATATAATAGGATGGAAGAGGAGGGTTTCACATTACATCTTATTCCATCTTAAACAATAAAAATGATTTATCTTCGATTTGAGATATTTAAGATGGAATGTAAAATAATAAATATAGACTACTTAATGTACCTTCAATAATTTTTTATGATACCAATTATACCTATCAATATGTGTTTTAATCTATTAACATATGTTTTGTTATATCAAGGGTAGAATAGTCATTCATTATCATTATACATAAATTATATTCCATTTTATCCATGTTCTAAACAACATTTCATTATATTATATTATGAACCCCTCAATTCCTTCCAAACAATAACTTTCTAATATTACATCCATTTACATTTCATTCCATTATAAACCATTTGATTCCATTAAAAACCTTACGTCCAACCAAATAGAGCCTTAAGGAGTTGCGTGGTATAGGTGAAAAAAGTAAATAAGATAGTTGAAAAAAGTAGATAGAATTAATTTGGAACTTGTTTGTGTATTTATTTATTTATATTCTTTATCTTGTTTTATATTTATTGTATTATTTATTTTATTACTTATTTTTATTTATTTATTTATATGTATTTATTTATTATTATTATTATTGTTATTATTATTATTTATTTATATGTATTTATGTATTTTGGAAGATTCATGTAATTGGGCTTAAAATGCCCACTAAAGCATTGTATGAATCATGATTAAATGAACATGATATGATGAAGATGAAATGAATGCCTTATAGTTCAAAAAGTAAATTTCAAACTATATGTTGTAATGCATGGTTGAGTAGTTTTCTTTAAATGATTCATGAGAAGTCTTGAGTGACATATAGGTAGTTAAGTGTCATGAGTTGAGATGAAGTAGATGGACGAGTTAGAAATGAGGATGAGAGTGATGCTTGTGTGAGGTTGAATTTTACAAAGTTTTGCAAATGTGTCAAATTGGTTAAACAATTGGAGTTTAGAGTTGAGTTGAGTAAAGATAAGTCAAACTTGGTGTTTGACATGTACATAGGGTATTAAGGTGTAAAATGAGTGGATATGAGGTTAAGGAAAGTTTAGAAGTGTTTAAGTTTGAGCAGGAATTGGCTAAGTGGGAAAATGGGCAAGGGAATTGTAAAATTCCCCTGTCCGTTAAACGGACACCAATGTCCGTTTAACGGACAGCCTCGGGTCAGAATGACCCCTCTTGCTCAAAGCTGTGTCCGTCGAACGGACAGCCTCGGGTCAGAATGACCCTTCTTGCTCAAAGCTGTGTCCGTCGAACGGACACCACTGTCCGTTTAACGGACTGTCTCGGGTTAAAAAGAGTGTAAGTTCATCTTATGTCCGTTTAACGGACACGCCTGTCCGTTTGACGGACAACCTCGGGAGAAATTGTACCATTTTAGCACTTCGTGTCCGTTTAACGGACATCAATGTCCGTTTAACGGACACTCTTGGGGAAAATGGTATATATGTCTAACTCTTGTCCGTTTAACGGACAACTATGTTCGTTTAACGGACATGACCTTTTATTTTAGTCAAAAAGTTGACTTTTTCTAAGATGGACAAAAATTAAGTTTTACCCAATGTAAGCTCACCACTATAGTAAGTAAGCAATAATGAGTGAAAATCAATGACGTTTAGCAAGGTAAATGAATCAATGTGGTCAAGATCAAGAAATCTGTCCCGGGAACGGGCCCCCAACGGGCTCGCCTCCCGGGGCAGTCGGGCTCCGGGGCCGGGGTCCGACACCACTGAAGGCAATTATCCCATCTAATTCCTCAGTTGTTGAATGTCTATTAATCAACTATCTTGATAGATTCATTTTTGCAACAAACCTTTGCCAATTCCTCCTCAGCTTCACATTAAACAATTCATTTGAAGATTCTATTCTATGGACTCTCACTCCCTCTAGTAGCTACACAAACAAATCCTGTTGGTCCCTATTTAGCAACCCCTCTTATATTGTAAATTGGAAAAAGGATAGAACTGGTTCTTATGCAAAAAGGAAATCCCTATTTTAGTGAGAGGCTTAGTGGTTTAAAGTGAAACTATTCAACTTAGGACAAAGAGTTCTATGTTATAGTTCGTACTTTAAATCATTCGAGTTGTTATCTTAAACCAAAGCCTTTTATGTTACATTGAAATCATAAGGCTTTGAGGCATATATATAGGCATCAAAAACTAAATATGAGACATGCTAAGTGGGTCAAGTTCCTTTAATCATTCACTTTCTCTTCAAAGTATAAGGATGGAAAGTCGAATGCAGTCATTGATGCATTATCACGATGATCCTCTATACTTGTTATCCTTTATTCAAGGTTGGTTAGGTTTGAGATTATTAAGGCATATTACAAAAATGACTTAAACCTTACTAATTCATATACAGATGTACTAGAGGAGCGAATGGAGCATATGTGTTGTAAGACAATTTCTTATTCAAAGGAAATCAATTATGCATTCCTAAACGCTCATTCTTGGAGTTACTGGTTCATAAGCCTCATTTGTTAGGTCTTGTCGGACAATACAAAATCAATAAGACTCTTGAGATTCTTCAAGAACACTTCTATTAGCTAAAGATAATGGGTGATGTACAAGTTATTATTAGTTGTTTGTCGATTCCTGCTCAACAATAGGAGGATGTTTTGATGGAATTTATCATAGGATTGCCTCATACTCAGTGGGGTAAGGACAAGATCATAGTTATGGTGGATCAATTCTCGAAGATGGATCACTTTATTCCATGTCATAATATTGATGATGCTTCACACATTACTGATTGCTCTTTAAAGAAATTGTGCACTTATATAGAGTTTCAAGGTTCATTGTTTCAAATTAGGATTCAAAATTCTTTAGTCACTCTTGGAGAATGTTGTGGAGGTTGTTTGGAATGAAGTTGATGTTTATTAGTTCGCATCATCAACGAACTAACAGTTAAATGAAAGTTACCAACCATACTTTAGGTACTCTTTTACATGGCTTAGTATCAAAAATAACCAAGGATTTGGAAATGAATTTAGTTTATGCATTGTTTTCTCATAATAGTTCTCCAAGTGCATTACATTCTCTATTTGTGGTTGTTTATGGCACTAATACATACCTTCATATTGATTTGGTGATTATTCCAAAAAATAGCTCATGAATTAAGATATTAAAGCTAAAGTCAATAAAATGATGAAGCTTCATAAGCAAGTTCACACTAAGATTGAGAAGGAAAATGAGTTATGTAAGGAGAAAGCCAACAAGCATCTCAAGAAACCAAAGTTCTTGCCTAGAGATCTTGTGTGGCTTCATCTTGGAAATGAGAGGTTTCCATCCAAGTATAAGAACAAGTTGATGCCTTATACATATAGTCCTTTTAGAGTCATTGAGCAAATTGGAGATAGTGCTTACAAGCTTCATCTTTTGGGAGATTATGATGTTTCTTCTACATTCAATGTCAGAGATTTGAGTCCTTACTTTGATGACGTTGAGCTTCAAGATTTGAGGATAACCTTTTTCAAGGGATGGGAGAACAGTGCAATAACATTGGTCCTAATTGTAAATAATCATCCAGAGTTAATATTTGCGAGCAATGGGCTAGATATACCTTATTTAGGCTTTAATAAACTAATTTATTTATGATTTTATTAGTTATTTTCTTAATGCCAATAATCATTTAGCTAGGTTTTCCTAATTAGAGTAGGATTAAGTTTTCTTAATTCCAATAGGCATGTGATTGTTCCTCTAATTAGAATGGGATCAAGCTTTCATATCTTTAAGCCTATATAAAGGGATTATGGTGTGTAATTGTTAGCATATTTCATAATAGAATTCATGTTATTCAACTTTTAAAATTTTGAATATTTCCTCCTCAAATCTTAATTCTTGGTGATGTTTCTTTGGAGAATTAAGTGGGCTATTCCTTGAACTTGAGGGTTCTCCTTTATAGTTCAAAGATCAATTCTTTATTTTTTTAATATCTTTGTCTTTTGTTACATTCTGATTATTCAAAGAGAAAAAATTTGTGTTCTTTAAACAAGATTCTCTCATAATTATGCAAGAACTAATCTTGATTAATTCATAATCACAGCCTCCTTTTGAAGGAACAAGAGTTGAGCATTACCTTTTAAGTAAAAGGAAATGAGAATGACCTTATCTTCATTAGGTGTTTTGTTGGTGGCAGAAGAAGTGCTTGCAACAAACTCTCAACAATTTGACTAAATTCTATAAAAATTGACTTCTTTATTAACTTGGTTGCCTTCGAATATAAATTGGTGGAACACCCACCATAATAATAGGAAATCATGTGAAAGTGAAAGATAACCTCCATGATATAGAAAGAAAATAACAATTACTAACAAAATTAAAAAGTACGATGCATAATAGAAGATGCCTACAAACTTAGGAACCATGATCAAATATCTCTTCAGCTCACTGACATGGCTTGAACTTTCTTTAAGAGAATCTTTGGTAAACACTCGGTGTGCTAACAAAGCACAGCATAGAAGTTAAAGCTTCCTGTTTGAATGGCACGGAGACTCAGGAATCATGGCATTGAGTTTTCTCTACAATTGTATTTTGACATTTATCAAAGATTAAGGATAGCTCAAGGGTTTAAAAATTAAAAACCACTGATACAACAATGCAAGATTCGTCTTAACAAATTATCACTTTAAATTGCCATAGCTGTTGGGTCATTTTCTTGTTTGCTACTGATATTATCATCTCACACATTGACTGTTTCTTGCTATTTAATCATGTTGGCACCTAACTGCTTTTGATAACTCTCCTCACACCCGTTACTTCACATCCCATCCCATCCCTGTGAGTGATGTAAGAGGGTTTAAGTTGCAGACAGTGAATGTATTCCTTGTAATCAAATTGGGTGTTTGCTTCTTTTAATCTTGAGTGTGGGTCAAGTCCCCCCTGAGCCTTCTTCACTAGCCACTGAATGCTTTCAAATGTCCGATGGCCTTTACTTATATTTCCTTACTTGCCAAACAAATTAAATCAATGCAATAATGGCAGCAACTAACAAATAACAGGCCACATGTGAGAGTTATGAATTGATAAATACAATGATAATGAAACCCCAACCGGACGCAACTAGTGCTAAGGCTTTTTGCAAAAGAGAGGATCATCTTCAATCGTACTTTTAAAAAATATTTATTAATCACAAAGTTGATTTAAAGCAATTTGATAGATATGTCGAGAGAAAGTTGTCATAGGCTGCAATGGTCCATCTATATATAAAAGGAACAGAAGAACTGACAAGTTGCAGCATATTGTTTCCTTCAGCTTCTTTGATGTGACAAATCCTCTTTCGTTGTTGACAAACAACTTGGCACCGTTTGGTATGCAGCTGCAGCTGTACCTTAAAAGGTCTTGTAGGTTTATAATTTTGATAACCTAATCCACGGTAACTGCTGTGTGCTGTCCCTTTCCCTGGACAACTGAAACAGCTGTTTATGTCTTCCAATAATTGCTTTGCTCCAGATCCTCTGTTACACTTTCTATACCATCTGTGGTGTCCCTTCTCATCTGCAACACATTTCACAAAATAGAACAGGGATGATACAGGGAGTGAAACAAAGTATCTCTCTCCACGGGGAGAGTTGTGCTCTGTTCCTGACTTCCAGCAAAATCTAATCCCTAAGTTTTATATGGTAAAAACTTACACTTCTAAAACTCAGAAGCAATACTATCATTCACTTATAATAAACGTCATATTTACCCAAAATTAAAGGAGACTCCCAAATAAAACGAGTGCCCTTCTAGTAGTGATACACTAGCTTATCTGCCTGCCTACGGAAAAGAATCACACCAACAAACATGCCGATTGCCTATAAAAACTATACAACCCGCAGCATTTCCCATTTAATAATGTATAACACTATGTTTTAGTTTAGAATACAACGAGGCACAGAAGAAAGCAACAAAAGAGAAAAATTGAGATTCTGTTCAGTGACTTGTCTGCCTGCATTTCCAGCCTCCTCTGCCGAGGGTTACCGCTTCCCACAAGGTGATATGAGTTGGGGTACGCGTACAAACTCTCAGAATTCCCAAAAACCCTTGCATAAACCATTCCCCCGAACGTTCCTACTAATGGGTGGTGTAAACTTGCGAGTGGAGTGCCTCCAAGATCAACCAACGAAGATGGTGGCTCTTCAAAAGTGTAGTTATGATTTTGGTAAGGATTACGATAAGGAAGCTGCTGACCAGTTTGGGGTGAGTTGGATACCAGAGCTTCAGCACCACAAGCAGGTGGTCTGGGGGGTATGACCATCCCCCGATTGGCTATCTTACCTTCATGCTCAGTTTCGGCTGGTGCCTGACCACGTCCATAGAGAGGAACCATGGTTGTATGCGATATATCAGCCTTGCATACTGGGCATTGTGGATGTTCATCTGAGGCTAGGGAAGCACTCTGGACATGGAGCCACTTGTAAATGCATGGCCAGCAGTAGAGGTGGCCACAAAGGGTCACAACTGGCTCATGCGCAAAGTCAAAACAGATATTACAGTCAAAGCAACCACCAAGATCATCAGAGGCAGCTGGTGTGCTGGCCACTGATTTCCATCCCTGCGTGAAATATGGCCCATAGTCCATGATCTGCTATCCAAGTTTGTTTTTGCCCACCAACTTAATGATCTGATATACATAATACAAACAGCAATTAATTAAATATGATTGATTGTCTCTCACTAATCCACTATCATTAGCATTTGAAGCTTTTAGTTGCAGAAAATTGAATACGGAACAAGTCAAGACATCAAATATGCAGAATATATCCAAGTAACTAAGTCGGAACTAGGAAACGCAAACATTCACTTCCAAGTTTTCGAAAAAGTTCAGAGGGAACTAGGAAATGTTAACAATCACTGAAGAAGTTCAGAGAATAGACATAAACAGCAGGCCACAACTCATACTTCAATTTTCAACATTACGAACCATAAGGTCAAGCAGTCCACATTCCAAAAAAAGAAAAAAAGAAAACTAGAGGTTACCGAGTTAACCTCCATTGCACATTCTCATTCAAAACCCTTTGAAAATATTCAATTTCATCTGTCTGTGAAAGGCAAGCTGATGCCAGTTACTTCTAATTGTATTCCTAACCTAATACGAATAAACAAAAACTATAAGCTTTGACTGTCAGGTAAACGGTTCTTTCAAAAAAACTTGTTCAATAATGAATAATGAGCTTATTAATCATCAAATTGCAACATATTCTGAATTTTAGGGCAATCACACATATGGAAGATAAAGCACTGAAGTAGTTAGGGAGCAAGGATGAAAAAATTCCACTACAACAAGAGAGTAACAGCATTGATAATAATCTTTTCCAATACCAACATAACATAGACCTAATCCTCCTGAAAAAACAAATTCTAATTGGGTAAGCTATCAGTTTCATTAATTGCAAGGTTCGTGAGGGACAAAACATTTAAGTTGCCATTACAAAATCAATAGTCAACTCATTAAAGAAAATGTGAAGCCTGGAAGCAGTGATTATTTTGCTGATTATATTATTTGAAGTACCTTCTAGAATGAAAAACACAGGTCACCTTAGAACATTTGGCTCTTAAGTCAAATATGTCTAGATAACTAACTGAATAATTCAAGGGCATAATTAAGTTCTGGTCTAACTTTAATTGTTTAAAGATTACATTTCATAGATCCATAAATTGACAATTAATATGAAGCATTGAAGAGCTTTTGTCTAACTAAATTTAGAAAGGATTGGCTAGTTTTCCAACATACAAACATAAGCGGATGAAGAACTATGACATCAGAAAACATTCTGATACATACATATATAGAACTAATACAGTAACATCTTATTAAACTGAGGAAGAACAGACTACTTTTCCAACATACAAACATTAAAGGGCTGAAGAATTATGATATCTGAACGCATTCTGAAACATGCATAAAGAGAACTACTACATAGCATCATATACTACATAAAATCATAAAACATACAAAAAAATAATTTGCACTCCGCAATTATTAATATTAGAATGGTATCAAATCAGATTTTTGCAATTCAATACACTCACTTGTGCTGATGAGAGTATGAAAAGCAATCAAATTGATAATGAACAAGATCAGTGGAACTCAAGAACTCGTTACTTTTTCTCAGAATGTAAATATTTCCTGGTATAGTAACAGGTGAGAAAAGATAATCATAAAAAGTTTTTGCTTTGACAAAGTGATAAAGACGTTTGAAACGTTCATCTAAAGCAGAGGATCTGTTCCATGGCTGATATAGACATACATCATTTCTTAATTCAGTCGGTATGAGACTCAAAATATGGCCAATGCCTAGGAGCCCACGCTCTGTCACACAACATAGTAGGTTTTTCTGAATCAGTAGTGGTTAAGGATAAGACAGCACTTCTAACACTGACAGCGTATACAACGCTAAATCCTCAGGAATATCAAAAGGTCTCAACAAGATGCTCAAAAACCATAAACTAATAACCCCAAAACCCAAAACGCTACCCATTTGATTTTTAATCCTAACAACAAAGCCATTTAAACAAACCCTCCAGAGCTCAGCATCCATGTTTTGATCCGTTTTCTCTATCACAAATTCCCCACCATTCCCCCATCCTTTTTTTCAGAAACTAAAACGCAACAAACATAAACAACAAACACAACAGACCAAACAATTAAGTAAACACAAAAGATGGAATAATTAGGAATCAAAAGACAGAAACAAACAGCAGGAATCGTCAGTTAAACATACTCCGAACTGAAAACGGTAACCCAGCACGTGGTAGCTGGCCTTGATTTTGAAAACAAGAGCCTGAATGATGCTCCTCCAATGGAGGTGCTTTTTGCGGAGAGAAAACTAAGGAGACTAGTTACCAAGGTACAGGCGTAACGCACATTACGGTAATATAGGGGGGGGGATCGGATAGTGGGGAGAACTTTAAATAATCACTATTATTTGTTTTTTTTGGAAGAAGTGGCGTGAGAACTGAGGAGTTAAACAAATGGGGGTCCCACGCCTGTCACTTTCACTTACCTGGCTGCTGCCGCCATCGTTTCGCTTCTCATTTCCTACTTTATCCTTGTAAGATTCTCATTGTTAAAGATACTTCAGGTAAATGATTTTTTTGAGACAAAGTTGATATAACCTTCAACCAACCAGGCGTATGACAAACGTTTAGAGTATTCTATACCATAAGTGTATGAAGGTAACAAAATGCAATTAGTTAAAAGGGCCAGTCGGTGCAGTCGACAGAATAAATTATGCTGAAACTAAACAATGGGACGTACGCCTTGTGTTGTTGTCCATGCGTGATTTGTTTTGGTAAATATGTCCATGCGTGATTTGTTTTGGTAAACAACCTTTGCCCTCTCACATTCCACTGTCACAACTCGCAACCCTTACCCTCTATCCGTGTGTTGCAGTATGTCGTTCTTCTAGAAGGAAGATCGTACATTTAAAAGTTATGTGGATAAACATGATTCTTCAACGTGAAGCAAGATATCCTAAAAGCGGACCGTTTGTTTCTATTTTTTTCTTATTTGTTTGTTGCCGTTTTTATAAAAAAAACGATCAGGTAAGTAAAATATGTTTGAATTATTTTGTTGTAATTTTTTATTTTCAATTTCACGGGAACTAGTTGAAGTAATGAGCCTCCCACTATTGGAAGGCTCGTTATTTCAATTAAGATAATGAAAATTTATTTCATCTTTTTAGTTGAAACTTTAGGTGGTTCACGAAAAAAGATTGCAAAAAAAAAGAATTCTTAAAGTCGAAACTAAAAGGAATAAACTAAAAAATATTGTTTATCTGAATTTTGACAACATGTTTTCTTTATAGAAAATCAACATATCCCTACTTTCTATCTCAGTTAATAATAATAATCATTTAAAAAAAAGCTACTCCTGACTTCCCAGTTTTGTCTCTTTTAATATACAAAAGCTAATGGAAATTATTGAATTTTCTAGTAATTTGAGAAGACTATTATTATTTATTTAGAGGCTGAAGTTCCTAATTATTATTATTTAGATTAGAAAAGGGGGTAAATACCAGTTGACTAAGGCTCGTTTGACCATTTAAATTATTATCTTCAATTATTCTTTCCTTAATTCCAAAACTAACATAAAAAAAAAAAGGTAGGTATACTTAACTCGGTCAAAATTTGGAAAGAAAACATTAAGAACGTGCCAAAGATAGCTTTAGTAAACAAAAGCCTGCCCAAGGTTGCAAGAAGTACAGAAAGATACCTGTCATTTACTTCTTTTATTATTCTTCCAACGACAGCTATATGCCTTTTACATCCTCAAAGATTACTAAAAATTTGTAATTTTATTATATAAATTAGAGTAAATTATATTTAAAATTTTACCTATGTTATAAAGTTTAAAAAAATAATAAAAGTAGTGATAAATCTTAATTTGTTATAAATTTGGCATGTAATGAGTCTTAAAAATGATTAAAATTTTAATTTATTATGAAACTAGCATGCAATTAGTCTTTTAATTATCAATGCTGAGACAACTAGTTATATAAGCATGATCTTTAAATATGTAAGCATTTACATGACAACCAATATTATAAATCAACAAATTTATTCGAAATAAAAATAAAAAATTAATAGAGTAACCTTAATTTTCACTCAAAACTAATTGTTCTGTAAAATTTAATTTTTTTTTCTCTATAATTAAACTAGAAGTATTGATTTTTACAAAGAAAGTGTTGACGAGGTGCAAGCATAGACGGAGTTAATTGGAGTCCAGTGCAAGTGATTACAAGGTGCAATGCAAGGTCTTCTATGAAATGAGATCTTGATCACCATCTAGCTTCTTTTATTGGCCATTTTGTCTCGTGCACAAATTAAGAATGACACCCAATCCAAAATCAACGTGGTAAGTATGGATTGATAGAATTTTGGGTCAAACTAGATCCAGAAGATCAATACAATAACAACAATAATAACATCTCTGTAGAAAGTTCCGCTGAGACATAGAGTTTACGAAAGTTCATAAGTATGAAGTCTTATTTCTAACTAGTTGAGAGACTATTTCCAATAAACCCACAAGATAAAAAGAAAAAAAGAAAAAATGGTAGTTGTTTGAAGAAAACAAAAGTATAAAAAAAAAGAAATAACTATATAAAATAACAATAAAATATGAATAAGAATAAAAATTCAAAAATCAGGTTAAAAAGATACATAAATAAAATAACAATAATAAACAACTTATAAATAAAGATAATAAAATAAAGATAAAAAGGTAAATAAAAGATAAATAAGTAAATAATAAACAGAAAAGAAAATAAATAAATAAACAAATAAAACATGCAATTGTAAGAGATGAGAAAAAAATATTTGACTAATTAAAATGACTGAGGGGTAGGTACTTATGATATAATAGTTTAGGATAAATATAAGACAAAAGAATCAAAGGGAAAAACAACTTAATTATGTAAATCTCAAATAAACAGGATGACCACATCTTCAAATCTCAACCTTCTGGTACACTGGAGATTGACACGGATGCAATAATTACTCTATATCTGTAACATCCCACTCCCGACGGGAAAAGTAAAATAGTAATTTAGTCAGGGGTGAGAGTGATTATGACTAATTTGGCATTTTTTTTTTGCATACTGGTATTTGTGAACAGTGAAATTTTGCACATGAAAAATAACTGTACATACATCATGACATTTCCCGGTAGTTGTGCCTAAATGGGATTTTATTTTGGAAAATGTGGTTTATGGGCTTAAAAATTTATTCGAAGTGGATCATTATAGGTTTTACATTTTAAGGAAATTTTAGAAATTTTTCTGGAATTTTCCGGAAAAAATTTCCGGACCGAAAAAATCACCAAGTGGCGAACCGATTGGTTTTCGGTACCAAAAATTTCTGTGAATGGCACTGAAATATTGGGTACATTAATTTGGGATTGTAATTGGGACACTTGGAAGATTTAAATTTTATTAGGATTATTTTATTAAAGGCTATTAATAGATTTTTTTGTCTTTTTCACTTAGAACATGACAAGTGTCATGGTGACACACCTTAATGCATTAAATGCCCTTGTTTTGTCCCCATTCATTTTCGGCAACTTCAATTTGAAAGAATAAAAGATGAGTTTTCACTTGTTCTTGATGCACCATCCGAACCTCCATCTTCTTCTTTGATTTTCTCCATTAGTTCTAGGTAAACTACTATCCTTTTCTCCTCTCTTAAGTGTTTTCCTTGCATGCTTACAAGCTTAAACCTTCTACCCTTTTTACCATGATGAGAACCATGCATGGGATGGAGAAGTGAGGAAGTAGATTTGGAGAAGTTATTGTTAGTTGAAGAATTTAAGAGGAAGTTTTGATTTGGTAAGCATTTACTTATACTCTTTAAATCATAGTGGTTTGATGCATTGATTGGAAATTATTGTGCATTAATTGTAAATTATGATGCCTTAATCTCATGAAACCTATGGTTTGATTTGTTGGGTATAAGGTTATGTTGTGTATGAGTTGATGAGGTTAGTATGAATTGTGTGTTTTGACTTGGTTTTAGCTTGGTTTTGGATTGAATTTTATGACTAATGTTGAATGGAAATTAAAGAAATCAAGTTGAGTTAGATGCTGCCATTTTGTGACTTTATATGTAAGTGAAAGATGGAATGGAATTGGGGGCTGATTTCTTGTCTAATTGGTATGCTAATTGAAGTAGAATTGACATTTGAATGATAGGACTTGGATTGAGAATCAAAGCTGGAAATTTTACCTTGTACATGGTTTGATGTTTTTGCCATAACTAGTTGTGTGCTTAAGCAATTGAGGTGAAGTTTGTCCTCAATTAAAATTTAGACATTTGGCTACATTTTATATGAAGGAAGTTCTGCCCAATTGTGCTTAGAAGAGTGTTGAATGTTGAATTGAAAGTGAATGATAGAAGCTGTGTGAACAGTACCCGAGATTGATGACCTGAAACTTTGATGCATTTTTCTAAATTGATTTAGGATGAATTGGTAAAATTGGTCTTAATGAAAGTTGAAGAGGGTTCTGTTATCTTTCCATAGCCACTAAGTATGCAATTTTTTGATATGTATGTTGGGAGTTATGATATGTTGAATGTGGCTGTTTATGTGCATTTTATTGGAACCTAGCCCTAAATGTTGGTTTTGTGAGTATTGACGATGTTATTTACATCAGGCTTCCAATGAGGCTCCTTCCTTCATTCGTGGCCTTGCTTCCATCTTCCCTCTGCAATTTTCTTTACTGTTCATTGGGGATTTTGCTGGTTTGCATTCCAACATGTGAAATCTCTTGAGCACTTCTCTGATGTACTTCCTTTGGCAACTAGAAATCCCTTTCGGATGTTGATAGATTTCCATTCTTAAGAAATATGTTATAATGCCCAAGTCTGTCATCTCAAATAAATTCTTCAATTTGAGCTTAGCTCCTTCAATTTCCTTGGCATTATTTCCAGTCAGGAGCAAATCATCAACATAAACACACATGAAAATAACTCTGTTCTCTTTCTTCCTCACATAGAGGGTGAGCTCATTTTCACATATGGCAAATCCGATCTATTGTAGATAGGCATCTAGTTTATCATACCAAGCTCTTGGAGCTTATTTTAGCCCATACAATGCTTTCCTAAGTCTGTACACATTCTCCTCTTTACCTTCAACAATGAAGCCCTCAGGCTGGTCTACATAAATCTCCTCCTTTAGCTCTTCATTCAGGAAAGCCGACTTGACGTCTAGCTGATGCACAAGCCACCCCTTCTCGGCAGATATATTCAGGATCAGTCGGATTGTCTCCAGCCTAGCTATTGGCGCGAAAGTATCAGTGTAGTCCACTCCATTTACTTGAGAGTACCCCTTGACAACTAACCTTGCCTTGAATTTGTTCAAGGTCCCATCCGGATTTACCTTAGTTTTGTAAACCCACTTTACACCAATAACTTTTCTGTCAACTGGTTTCTCCACAAGTTCCCACATTTGGTTGTTTTCAATCATTTTAATTTCCTCCACCATTGCAGCTAGCCACTCCTTGCTTTGTTTTGGTTCTTTGAAGCTTGCTGGTTCACAAAGGGTTAAATTGCAAGTTTGGTAAATATCAGATAGTAGTCTTGTACCCCTTTTCGGAATGTGATCCACTTGGTCATCAAGATCATCATCTGTTTTCATTTTTGGTTCTGCCTCCTCTTCACTCTCGTGTGAGTTGGCTTCTTCTACTTCACCTTGTTCCCTTTCTGCGTCCATATGTGGTCTATCCTCATCCTCAGACCCTTCTTCTGATGTAGTTTCAGAAAATTGAACTCCACGCATCAGCATTTTCTGCACCTATGAGTTGTCTTCTTCCAGCTTTGACCAATCCCAAATCTCATCCTCAAGGAAGGTCACGTCTCTGCTGGTCTTGACTTCCCTCTTGCTAGGAATCAAGATTCTGTAGCCTTTAGTAACTTCGGAGTAACCAATGAAGACTCCTGTTGTGGCCTTGGAGTCCAGCTTGTTCCTCTTTTGCTGTGGCACATAGGTGAAACAAGGAGAACCAAAGATCTTCAGATTTTTTAGATTCGATTTCCTCATGTGCCAAGCTTCATATGCTGTCTTTTTCTCCAACGCTCTGGTGGGTATTTGATAAGTGCATATTTGTCTAATATTTATGTTTTAATTATTCCTTTTTATTCCTCTTGTTGATTTAATTATTGGGACTTAATTTGATTTAATATTGCCTTGAAGGGATTTAAGTTGACTTGCGTTTTAATGGAGGAAATCAGCGTTTTGTTCAACAAAATTAAATTAGTGAGCTACGTACGTGAACAAAGAGAAGCCAAAGCAGCTAAGGAAATAAGGAGAGAATTGAATTAAATGGCAAAGCAGTGGAGAACGACGTCGCCCAAGAGAAGGAATTAATAAGCAGACAAGAAAAACACAAATGGACTGGACAAGTGGCATAAAATCAACGCAAGACGTTAACAAATTAATCAAAGGCTGGCGTTAAATGAGGAAGGAGGGCTAGCAGCTTCAATAAGCAATAAAATCATGTAAGTAAGCAAGCAGAGGACAGCTCACGATTCACACTGACGCAAATTAAAGGCATAAGAAATCCAGAGGCAGCGCATAGGGGAATTAAATGGACAGTAGTCACGCAGAAAGGGAGATGCCACGTACAACAAGTCATAACATTAAAAAGGATGTAGTGGACGCAGCGTTGGAGGCAGCAGATAGCAAAATAAAATTAAAGGAGAAGCAGCACGTGGAGGGAGGACACGAAGAGGAGGCAACTTATTTGTCCCATCACCAGCAACACGTGGAGGCACGGGAGACTCTAAAGAAAATCAGAGCACAATAGAATAATAGAGGAGAATCAGCGGCAATTAGAAGGAGCAACCAACATATACGCAACGTGGAGAAGCAAATTAAATGAACAAAGAAACAGCCAAGGCAGCACTTGGGCCTCACATAGGCCCAACATATGTGACACTTCTCTAGGGCACTTAGGGACCTGCTATATTGGAAACATATATAAGGGGGTGCAACGGCAGCAAGGGATTTTCTTTTGGTTTTTGGAAAAAATACAACAGTGTCGATACCAAACCGCCAGCCGCCAGGGAGCATCATCGTGGAGATTTTCGTTTCTAGTTTTTCTCTTCTTTCCTTTGTTATTTAGACTATGTTAATTAAGAATTCTATTTTGTTTAATTTCGTTATGAGTAGCTAAGTTATTTTTAGTCGGGGAATTCCAGTTGTTATGCTTTGACTCGTGAGACCTTGTTTGTTCTGATTATTTGGTTTATAATATTCGTACTGTTTCTGTTTTACTGTCATTGTTTATTAATTGATTCTGCGATTGAGGCCTGATTGTAGAGTTAGTTAATTTGCATATCGCCAACTGATTTACTTGGTGGAGTCTAACTGGGTAATTGGTATTTGTGGCAATTGGCACTAGGGCATTGATTTGTCTGATTTTGTGTGGAGAAACTTGCGATCTAACTAGATGAAGCAGGAGTCTATGCGTAGTCAGTTAGGGT
>JANZLH020000023.1:1663261-1678583 GCA_026770325.2 Erythroxylum fimbriatum | reverse complement strand
GATTGCTCAGATTTTTTTGAAGATGATGAATGTTGACTGATCATGAGTAAATACTTGGAATGTTGATTTCTTGCTATGATTTTTGAAAGTCACTCATCTTTGTTTATGATTATATAGTCTTGAAAAATTATGAAAATTGAGTTGATGTTTTGGGTCAATGAGCTTAATTTTGACGATTTGCCCGAGGACAGTCAAAGGCTAAGTGTGGGGGTATTTAAAATTTGACTACGCGTCGTTTCGCTAGTCAAAATTAAAATAACTAGACTACTACTATAGAGTGGTGAGTCTAGGTCGACCCCACAGAGAGTGTGTGTAAAGTTTTTGAAATAAAAATAACCGGTGTTTACACTTAAAAGGGGGTTTTGGATTTTTTGGAAAAAGAAAAAAATAAAATAAAACTAACTAATGAAAACTAATTAAAGAAAACATGCAAAACTAATAAAAACGGGGAATTTGGTTGGGACCCGGTTCTTCTGTTCAATCTTGGCCTAAACCCTGAGCAAGTAAATTTTATTAATTTGTTGTTCTTTAACCTCTCTTAGAAATTATTAATTGTGAGTTAATAATTAACCCGAGTTTTCCCTTAGGTTTTGTTTAATTAAGATACGATCGTTGATTAAACCTAACTACCGAACAACCTAGGATACGATCTCTAGATTTAATTTGGCGAAAGCATTATGAATTAGAAAAATCAATTAATCAAGGTAACAACTACATATGATGCGTCATTTAACCTAGGTCGTATTATCCCTAATGACTACGAATCATTAGTCGCTACAAATGAGATTCAACATAACAATTACGGATTATATCGAAATTCTAGCAATAGGATTGAAATTGATAATTCAATGAACGCATTAAAATCATCAATCACAATACCCAATAGGTTCATACATAAATAACCGAATAATAAAGAAAATCCGATTATCCATACACAAAACCCAAATCAGTTAAAACAGGATAACACAATCAATTTCTAATGAGAGAAAGAAACAACAAAATAATTAAAGAAATACTTAACCTGGGTCGTCGGCGTCAATTTTACCTCCGAACTGGCGTCGGGACGTTCAGCCTTTCATAGACATTTTTCGAAAAATTTGCTTCAATCCCATCTTAATCCCTAACCACAAATTGCCTTTGATTTCTCCTCTCAATTTCGTTACACTATTCAGCCCACTGTCGCACTATTCCTTGATTTGACGAATAAACCTTAAGGTCTATTGTCCACACTGTTCACTTCTCCTCTACGTTGCTCCTCACTGCTTCTATTGCTGGGTCCCCTCTTGATGGGACAATTTAATGGCTGTCTCCGAATGTGGCGTCATCCCAGCTGCCTCACGCCTACGCTATATCAAGTCTCTACTGGGCGTTGATGTCCAACTGCTGGAGCCTCAAGCCCTCAGCCACCAGCAATTCACGCTAGTGCTTCCTCCCTATTTATTCTCCTTGTTGCGCGTCCTTTATTCCAGCTATCCAGGTCTTCTCATTTTAATTGTAAAATCGCCACATGTTATCTCCCATGACCTAATTTTTAATTTGCAACCTCGCTGCTCCCTGCCTTCGTTAATTCCTTTAATCTCGAAGCCCTCTTGTCCATGACTTGCGTGATCTATTTTGATTTCATTTAATTGCTTCTTGCTGATTCGTTGTTGGCTGCATATGGGCTACTTGCATTTTGGCCTTCTGCGTGTGCTTGTTGCCTTCGTCCAATGTTGATATCATGTGTCCATTTAATTGCCGCCACCTGTTGATTTATATCTTCTATTTGTTGGCTGTTGTTGAGTCTTTGTAGCTGCTTCAATTTCCCTTGTATTTGTTGCTCCATTGTCGCGTGTCCGTCCATGTGAAGCCTTGTCCGCACTCTCCCATGTAATTTAATTTACTTGTTTCCAACGTTGCCGTCTTGCTCTCCATTTTATGTGCGTCTCCTTTAATTTCCTTGTGCTTGATTTTTTACCGTGCAGTCAATTAAAATGCAACTACCTCAAACCTCCTTATGCGCGACCCTGGAGCCTTTGTGCGTGCGCTGACTCTAGCAATGGGACAAATTAATTAGTTGCTCCTTATGGCTCATTTGACAATTAAAAATTCCAATCAATAAAAATCCACTTACGTCTTCATTGCTCATTCTTATGTATTTTCTATTTCTCTTGCTTTTTGTTATTTTTTTTCTTCTTCCTCCATGAAAGCAAATAGATATTAATCTTCAGAAAACGATCCATATGTCACGCTTTCGACTCACTTTAATTTCTTTGCTTCCAGATTGTACCTAAAATCAAATATGAATTAAAGTGAATATCTTAAGCATTTTGGTATCAATAATCGTTAAGTGAAAATAATTAAAAATATCAACAATTAAGCACATATCATAGTGATTTTACAAAGTTGGGTCTATATTGACTTTAATATCACCAATTTCTAAAGTTTTTAGAGAACAAAAGAAAGCAAAACCAATATGACCATATAAAAATGTAAGCATATTATTATAGACCAATTAAAGTATCTTGAGATAGAAATGAGCGACTTTGGACATAAAAAAGATGATTTATATCACGATTCAATTGAAGAACTTCAAGATTTCAAGATCTATGAGAACGAATTAATTTGCTTTGCATTCTTTCTTGATTTTACTAGCTTTGTTTATCTTAATATGAACTAAATTAGGATAGATCTAGATGAGATGAACACTTTTAAATTGATTTTTTGATTTAATGAAAGATCCAATTTTTCTTGTGAACTATTCATGATTTTTTTAGAATTGAAATTTGCTAGTATTTTAATTCAATTTCATATATCATATATAGGTGCATATTGTTTGCTGATGACATTGTTTTAGTGTATGAGACAAAAGAGAGTATCAATGTCAAGCATGAACTTTGATGGTATACATTAGAGTCGAAGGCCTTTAGATTGAGTAGGACTAAGACAGAGTACGTGGAGTTTAACTTTTTGGTGTATAAGGTGGCTGTCGATGTGGAGGTGAAGATTGGTTCAAAAGTTATACTAAAAAATGATTGTTTTTAAGTATCTAGGATTGGTCATCCAGAACAATGGAGAGATTGATAAAGATATAGTTCATTGAATCATTTTCAGGGTCTCTTAAATGAAGAAGTACATCAGGAGTTTTATGTGACAAGAAGATACTACTCAAGCCAAAGGTAAATTATATTGTTTAGAGATTAGTTCTACCATACTCTATGGGGCAGAGTGTTGGTTATCAAATAGATGCATAGTCATAAGCTAATGGTGACGGAGATAAGAATACTTCGTGAAATGTGTAACCACACTAGAAGGGATAACGTCAAGAATGTAATGGTAAGAGACAAATTAAAGATGATTAATATTATTGAAAAATTAAGAAAGGCGAGGCTTAGGTTGCTTGGATATGCTAAGAGGAGGCACCCAAACGCTATAGTGAGAAGATTATATTTAGAGACTATAATAGATAAAAAGGAAGGCATAAGACGAATTGAGGTGATGAGATCAAGAATAATATAATATTTTTGGAACTTACCAAGAATATTGACCCGCAATAGAAAACTTTAATGTACTAAGATATTGATAAAAGATGTCTCGTTAGGAATAAGATTGTATATTATTAGATCTCCCAAAACCTTGCGTTTCAGCTATTTTTTACTATTTTGTTGTTTTCATATATCATATATAGGAATTGATAAATTCATATGTATGAATAGATCTTTGTGTGAATAATAAGAGTTGCATCGTGTTCTAAAGATATAGTCACAAACAAAATTTAGGTTAGAATTAAATCTAACAAAAAGTTTTGAAGAATAAGTTAATTCATTTTAAAGAGAAAAATATTTTAATAAATCAACTAAAGGATAGGATCTGTATGAATAGATCTATGTGTGAATAATAAGAGTTGCATCGTGTTCTAAAGATATAGTCAAAAAAATTTTTTAGGTTAGAATTAAATCTAACAAAAAGTTTTGAAGAATAAGTTAATTCATTTTAAAGAGAAAAGTATTTTAATAAATCAACTTAAGGATATGATCTGTATTTCTTGAAAAAGAATAAAATTGTAGTTATATATATATATATTGTTTCATTCTTTTTGTTTGCTTTTGTTTGTTATTTATATTTTAAGAATTAGTTCATCTATATATATATATAGATTTTATGTTCTTAATTATCATTTGATTGTTTCATTCTTTTTGTTTGTTATTTAGATTTTAACTAGTTCTTTTAAGCCAATCATGCATTTTTGTGAGATTAATTTTTTAAATTTTTTATGCATTCTTGAGGTTTCTAAGGTTTTTTTCTAAAGTTTATTCACTTAATTTGGTTCCTAATATAACCCCAAAACTTTAAAATTACAAAAAAGAATCGCATGTTGGAAAAGCTGAAATTCGCCATAATAACTGTCTGCACTCTCTATCACGATCATAGCAAGACAAGAAACGATCGTGGCCTACTTCCATACTTCCATACCTCCAATTCCTCTCTTTTCTTTAATTCCTATTTCTACACACTCAAACTCACATCAAACATTTGTTGAAACATAAAATTCAGATCAAAATCATGCTCAAAACCATATAAACACTTAGAATATAATCAAAGAATATAATCAAACACTAATAATAACATAATTCTAAGCTTATATACATGATAATCATCTAATAAATACTCAAAAGTACACTTAAACATCTATCAAAACATAGTATAATTTACACTTATCATTAATGAGGTAGGGTTTGATTGTTAGGCAATTAAATAACATATATCCAAAAAAAATTTGTGTTGGTAGAGATTTTACAAAGTTGGGTTTATATTGACTTTAATATCGCCAATTTCTAAGGTTTTTAGAGAATAAAAGAAAGCAAAACCAATATGACCATATAAAAATGTAAGCATATTATTATAGACCAATCAAAGTATCTTGAGATAGAAATGAGCAACTTTGGATAGAAAAAAGATGATTTATATCACAATTCAATTGAAGAACCTCAGGATTTCAAGATCTATGAGACGAATTATCTTGTTTTGCATTCTTTCTTGATTTTACTAGTTTTCTTTATCTTAATATGAACTAAATTAGGATAGATCTAGATGAGATGAACACTTTTGAATTGATACTTTGATTTAATGAAAGATCCAATTTTTCTTGTGAACTATTTATAATTATTTTTTTTATTTTCGAATTGAAATTTGCTAGTATTTTAATTCAATTTCATATATCATATATAGGTGTATGTTGTTTGTTGATGACATTGTTTTAGTGAATGAGGCAAAAGAGAGTATCAATGTCAAATATGAACTTTGAAGGTATACATTAAAGTCGAAGGGCTTTAGATTGAGTAAAACTAAGATTGAGTAAGTGGAGTTTAACTTTTTGGTGTATAAAGTGGCTGTTGATGTGGAGGTGAAGATTGATTCAAAAGTTATACTAAAAAATGATTGTTTTTAAGTATCTAGGATTGATAATCCAGAATAATAGAGAGATTGATAAAGATATAGTTCATTAGATCATTTCAGGGTGACTTAAATGGAGAAGTGCATTAGGAGTTTTATGTGACAAGAAGATATCACTCAAATTAAAGGTAAATTATATTGTTTAGAGATTAGGTCCGCTATACTCTATGGGGCATAGTGTTGGTTATCAAACAAGTGCATATTCATAAGCCAATGGTGACAGAGATAAGAATGCTCCGTTATATGTGTAACTATACTAGAAGGAATAAGGTCAGAAATGTAATGGTAAGGGACAAATAAAGGGGAATAATATTATTTAAAAATTAAGAAAGACAAGATTTAGGTTGTTTGGACATGCTAAGAGGAGGCACTCAAATGCTCTAGTGAGAAAATACGAGAAGATTATACTTAGAGACTATAATAGAAGAAAAGGAAGGCCTAAGAAGAATTGAGGTAAGATGATCAAGAATGATATAATATTGTTAGAACTTACTGAGGATATTGACTCGCAATAGAAAACTTTAATGTACTAGGAAATTAATAAAAGATGTTTAGTTAGAAGTAAGACTGCATATTATTGGATCTCCCTAAACCTTGCGTTTCAGCTACTTTTTTTTATTGTTTTGTTTTCATATATCTATCATATATAGAAATTGATAAATTCATATGTATGAATATATCTTTGTGTGAATGATAAGAGTTGCATCGTGTTCTAAAGATATGGTCACATAAATTTTTTAGGTTAAAATTAAATCTAGCAAAAAGTTTTGTAGAATAAGTTAATGCATTTCAAAGAGAAAAATATTTTAATAAATCAACTTAAGGATAGGAGCTATATTTCTTGAAAAAGAATATAGTTATAATTTAAAATTTTCTACTGGTCCAAAAAACTATGATTAATAATTGAATTAAGATAAATTTAAACCTAGAAAAATTCTAGAGAGTTTATATATATATATATAATTAATATCTTAATTATCATTTGATTGTTTCATTCTTTTTGTTTGCTTTTGTTTGTTATTTAGATTTTAACTAGTTCTTTTAAGTCAATCATGCATTTTTGTGAGATTAAATAATCGAAAGATAATTACTCGGATGCTTATTACTGTGCAGGTTTGAAGAGTGAGAAATTCTAGAGTTGAAAAAAATGCGCTATCCGTTAACCGAAAGTGAAAAGGTGAGGGGGTAAAAGGAAAAATGAGCCATAAGGAATAGGTGAGAAACGTGGAAGGCGTGTGAATGTGATACGTCTGCAAAATGTAGATCTGAACTGACAGACCGAGAGAGAGTCGGTGGGGTAGTGGAGAAAGCAATGACGTTATTTACAGCTTACAATTTTGACTGGACTTTTGTATGTCATGACTCATGATTAAGCTTGCATAAATTACACTACATGTGATTTCCAAATGATCATGTTGCCACGTGGGGATCCGCTATTTGCTCAACTGGAAGACTTAGTATCTACTATCTAGTATACGCTGCACAAGATCATCACCGTCATATTAAAATAGCTCAACCAAAAATTTGAATATCAGGAACATTAGTAGTTGAAAAAGCGCGCCAAAAACACTTGACCTTCAATGTCCCCGCCCAGAAGAAGCTCCAAGAAACGGGTCGCCGAGTTGGTGATCGGAAATTCGGAATCCAAATTCTGTATCCAAGACGGTGTAGATATCGATGTCGATCTCTCCAGGTTCTTGTTCTGATCATAGTGACATTTCTCATCTTTTCCCGTACGTTATATGAACAGCGAGATGATATTGCAGTGATATAAAGGGGATAATGTCGGCGCTGCACCAGATCAGAGAGAGAGCGCAGAAGAACGGTCGAAAGAAGAACGAGGAAACGATTTTTAGGTGAGCTGACTCGGTTCTGATCACATCTGACTCCTGTGATTCGGTTCTCAGTTGATTTAGTGTCATTTTGCGAGACTAGATGGATTTTCACAGACTGCGTTTCTCTAGCCTTTGATTTTTTTTACCCATGGGTGTGTAAACTCTTGAGTGTATATATTGATACGATCTGAAATGATTTTGTTAAGGTTCCACAGGAAATTCAAATTTGTATATAAATATGCATTATTATCTTATGACAAGAAATTGCAATTTGGTGGCAGTGTAGCGTCTGAGACAAAGTTAATGATTGCCGACTTGAAGTCAAAAATAGAGAAGGAAAGGTAAACTAGTAACTAGATAGATGTTCTTGCATAGTTTTTCCCATATTATCTGGTCATTACGTTTCTGTTACTTTTAATTGCCAGGCAAAGTTTTGCCAAGGCGCTTTTAAAGAGCTCAAAGGAGGTTTGTAGAGAAGCATGTGAAAGTCGAACATAATCGGATGCTTAATGGATTAAATATTTATTTCAATTTTTAACAACTAATTGGTCAACCCTTTTTGTTAGTGCAGTGTGAAAATTGTTTAAAGAACGAGACTGCTAAGCTTAAAGAGAAATATGAGAAGTTTTGCGAGGACAAAGAAGCTCATCTGGTTGGCCTAAAAGGTGCTTTTGCCCAGCTCCATGTCCTATGATTTACAACTTTTGCTGTTAATGCTCAACTATGATCATTTAGGTGGTCTTCAATAAATCTGGTCATTTACTCTTTTATCATACTTTTGGAGTGGTTAGCTGTCGAGTCTCATCTGCCTATCGAAGCACCTGTAGAAATTTAACTTTCACTGGCTACAGCTGCCAATAGTTATGTTGACGCCCATTTAACCATTTCAAGCGTGGAATCTGTATTCTTGAGGTTCATTAAAAAAAAAAAAACTCTTTTTACTAGAAATACTCAAGAATGGGAACTATGCCATTATTCATACATTGTCCTTTTAGATTGATGTCAACTTCTACTCCATTTGATGTGAGTGCTGTTTGATGATTTTAATCTTAATTGTACATCCATCAACAGATATTCTTGGCAAATTCGAGAAAGACAAGGAAAGAATGTTGATGCGTTATGAACAATTAAGTGAGTGCTGTACAACTAGACCCTTATTTTACTGTGGTGAAAATAATTGCGTCAATCTTTTGGGGGCCAGGGAAAAAAGAGAAAAGCATGATATCTGAGCATGAGAAAGCATACGCTGGTAGAATTGCTAATTTGAAGGAGTCATTGAGCAAGAGAAAGCAGGTAAACTTGATTATTAAACTGACTCCCAAGTTCAAAATCATATTTTTATTTACTTGTGTTATTAAAACACAGGATGATAAAACTTTTAGCATTTTGAGGAAAACGGTTGGTTGCTTTCTTGAAAATGCCTCGGATGAGGACTTCCCTCCAGATGATTGAAGATTGCATCAACAGAAATATGCTGCGTGCTTACAGTCGTGTAAAATCCCTATAGCTCCGTTTCTCTACAAGAAAAGAAACCTGTATACATTTCTTTCTACATCTTGTCTCTTTTGCATCTCTTTCCCAATAACTGTTGTTATCTTGCTTCATGGTTTATATGTGACTCTTACTAGTGGATGAAATTCGTGATCTTTATGGGCTAATGAACCTATCTTGTTCATCGGGTGTTACTTACATTTATTATTTTCTGAAGCCATATGCGGGGCCACGCTTTAACAGCTGACCAAGAGTGTGCAAAGGTAGGAGTGTTAGGCTCCTCTCACAAAGTAGTTCTCTCGTAGTCGACAAAGGAAGAGTTGTCATTCTAAATGCTATTTGTGCAAACTAACTTATTACTCATCCACAACGATTATCAAAATAGAATGTTCAGTTTAATGTTAGAAAATTTCTGAATATTGGACAACAATTAATTACATTTTCACGGTTTTAATAAATTCATGACTAAAGGAATCGAATTTGATATGATTAAAAATAATAAAGTAGCCAAATAAAAGCTTTGGGTTAATGGGTTAAAGTTCGACGAAGAAATGGATCTTAATTAATGTGGCAAAGGCCTATATTGAGCTTGTGATGGGGAAGCTCAATATAGAAGTTATATATATAAGGTTAAGGTCTTCTGCAAGTGCTTAAACAAATCGTAAGCATTCGAATTCTTTGACTCGTCAAGCGGTTCACATATTAAGAAAGTTGTGGAAAAATGTTAATGGCATCTTGACGATCAACTTTTGTAATGATTGTCAAGAAAAAGGGACCGTTTTGGGTTCGAAAAGCTCGATTGAAGTTATGAAAGAAAAATTGGTAATTTTCTTGTTCTCTTTGTGTCTTCCTTTTCATGTTCGATCTTGGGAGTGTGACTAAGGCGCATGTTATGCACTACACTTGGTATCAGAGTAATTATATAATCGTCTGAATGTAAACGCAAATTTTTTGAATTTTCTCCGTAAGGATATCAGAGAAATCAACCCATTTTTGTGTTTTTAATTGCGTACTGATGCTTGAATTGAGGTGAATTGAGTATAGAATTGAAAAAACGAGTTAAAACAAGCTTCAGAGTGTGAAAATCATACCCAAAACTCACTAGAAATTTCCATTTTCAGTAACGGGAAAGAAACCCGTCTGGCACATGCGCTAACGTCAATAGGCCCATTTGCGCTTATGACATGTGCACCACACGCACCATGAAGGTTAGGTGCGCATTTGTGCAAGTGAGGTGGGTGCATCTCACACGCTATACCAAATTGGAGATGCGTCGTGACAAGCGCGTGTAATGCACTTGCCATCCTTCGCTATGCACAATGCTAACGACGCCAAAAACTTGTTGAATATAAACCAAACTACTAGTTTTACACTCAAAACTGCAAGTATACGGGTTGTAACTTGTAAAAAACTGATATTGATTCCACAAGGATTGTGTTTAGGTACCACTTAATTCAGGTTATTTTTTGTTTAAGAAAACAAATGTAAAAAGATAAGTAAAATAAAAACAAACTAAAGGTAAAAGGAAACAATACAACCTAAACCAAAATCGTAAACTTAAACTTAGAGAAAATCAATATTAAGAATTAGGACTTGTCATTATCCCTATTTGCTCTCCTCTGGTTAATTGATTCAATTTATGCTTAGCTCAAGATTTCATAAAATTTTAGTTACCCTCTCTTAAGGTGCAACTAAATGTCACTATTTAAATAAATTAGGATTAGCTTTGGGATCTCTCGATATGCAAAGCTTTTCTTAAACATTCAACTAGATATGAAGCTACCCTATAGGTAGTGTATCAATCTATTGAAATATCTTCCTAATAAATCTATAACTTGTTATTTATAAGTCTATTAAATGTCAACCCTCATTGTACATTTAACACAGATCACCAAGCTCACTCTCTCAATTTGTTGCAAGGTTTGAGTTCAATAAATAACACAAACATTTTTATTATTGAATCAACAATCGAAGGTTCACAAATAGTTTAAACAACAAACCCTTAAAAATTGTTTTAGCCAAACATAATGTCATTAACATTCCTAACAACCAAACAATCCACGATAAACATGCTAGAAGCGAAAAAAATTGAAATAAGAACTAGACGAGGTGAGCTCCTCCTCTTCTTTGCCTGAATCTGAAAAATTTGGATGACGGAATGCTCTTTGCTCAATTGGGAATGAAAACCTTGATTCTCCACTCAATCTGTCTTTTAGCTCCTGGAGGCTAGTTTCCATGACACCCTTCAACCTTAGGGATTTGTCACATTATACATATCACAAAACCCAAAAAAAATGTGAAACTCATGTGACTCCTCGGGTTAAGCATCCCACGATAGTGAGAATTATCCTTATGATTCCTATGATCGTGGGTTATTGTGACAGAAACTTTCTCCATAGATTTCCCATGATCATGGGAAACATGCCCTTTCCTACGGTCGTGGGTTCTTGTTCTTCAGCAGCTCCACTTCTCCTCTTCTCTTGGTCCCTGACTCAATCACAAAGGTGTCTCCCTTCATTCCTACATCAAAATGATCAATTCTTACCCTAAACCAACATCAAACACAAAAGAACAACCATGAAGATCAAACTGAACAAAAACACACAAAACAAGTCCTAAAACACTATAATACTAACCTATTATGCAAGAAACACATGCTAAATACTTAGAAATATACATACTAATGCACAACTATCAACTTTCCCACACTTAAATCTTTGCTTGTCCTCAAGCAAAATCAAACAGAACCAATCAATTCCATCACTTCATTTTCACAAAGATCAAAGCATGCAGTCCCTCAAAGTTTGGCCAACTCAAATGTCAAGCTATTACACATATCATGACTACTTTTCATTAGTGTACATAAGCAAACTCAATTTATGGCACCATCACTCAAAGATAAGCATAAATGCACAATGAATCTTCCTCACGGTTTCATTTCTCTCAACTCCCTATAGATGCTCTTCTCAACTCTTATTTGTGCCTTGTGATATCTAATAACTCTTCGTCACGAAATTCAATAGTCTTTCGTGTGTTCCTTATATTTATGCACCTGCAAAGACGCAAGAAAAGTATCCAAAAAAAACTCTTAAATCAAAGTAACCTAAACTAAAAAAGATGCTAAACAAACAATCCCCGGCAACGGTGCTAAAAACTTATTAAATGTAAACCAAACTACCAGTTTTATGCTCAAAACGCAAGTATACAGGTCGTAACTTGTAGTAAAAAGAGTATATCAATCCCACAAGGATTGTGCTTAGACATCACCTAATTCAGGTTGTTCTTTGTTTAAGAAACTGATTCAATTAAATTTAAAAAGATAAGTAAAATAAATACAAACTAAAGATAAAAGGAAACAACGCAACCTAAACCAAAATTGTAAACTAAAACTAGGAGAAAATTAAGATTAAGAATTAGGACGTATCATTATCCTTATTTGCTCTCCTCTGGTTAATTGATTCAATTTATACTTGGCCCAAGATTTCCTAAAATTTTAGCTTCCTTCTCTTAAGGTGCAACTAAATGTCACTGGTTAAATAAATTAGGATTAACTTTGGGATCTCTCGATATGCAAAGCTTTTCCTAAACATTCAACTATATATGAAGCTATCCTATAAGTAGTGTATCAATCCACTGAAATCTCTTCCTAATAAATCGATAACTTGTTATTTATAGGTCTATTAAATGTGAACTCTCATTGTACATTTAACACAGATCACCAAGCTCACTTTCTCGATTTGTTGCAAGGTTTGAGCTCAATAAATAACAAAAACATATGTATTATTGAATCAACAACCGAAGGTTCACAAATATTCAAACAACAAACCTTAAAAAATTATTTTAGCCAATCATAATGTCATTAACATCCCTAACAACCAAACAATCCATGATAAACATGCTAAAAGAGAAAATAATTGAAATAAGAACTAGACGGGACGAGCTCCTCCTCTTCTTTACTCAAATCTGGAAAAGTTGGATGACGGAATACTCTTTGCTCAATTGGGAATGAAATCCTTGATTCTCCACCTATCTCTAGGCTATCAATCTGTCTTTTAGCTCCTGGAGGCTAGTTTCCATGACACCCTTCAGCCCTAGGGATTTGTGACATTATATATCATAAAATCCTAAAAAAATAAGTGAAACCTGCGTGACTCCTCGGGCTAAGCATCTTATGACCGTGGGTTAATGTGACATAAACTTTCTCCATAGATTTCCCACAATCGTGGGAAACATGCCTTTTCCCACGGTCATAGGTTATGGTTCTTTAGCAGCTCCACTTCTTTTCTATTCTCTTGGTCCCTAGCTCAATCACGAAGGCGTCCACCCTCCATTCCTACACCAAAATGATCAATTTTTACCCTAAACTAATATCAAACACAAAGGAACAACCATGAAGATCAAACTAAACAAAAACACACAAAACAAGTCCTAAAACACAATAATACCAACCTATTATGCAAGAAACACATGCCAAATATTTAGAAAAACACACACTAATGCACAACTATCAGCCATGCACAATGCTAAGGCATTGCTATCATGTTGCTGACGTTAAAGCTACAATAGATGCTGACGTCAGCACATTATAGGACAAAAAAGCTCAAAATTTTCAGAATTCACGAATGGTATCTTAGGCCATTTTGGGACAGTTTTCAAGTTTGGTGAATTCAGAAAGTGAGTTTTTTAAAATTTTATGGATTTATTACATTGGTAATAAATAAGATTTAACTTCAAAAAAATCAACTAAAGGATATTAAAGCCATTTTTAAGTGACTGTTCATACTTCAAACTTCAAATGTGAGAAGTGCATGAGGTTTTGGTATCTCATATGGTACGATTATTGTTTGGTGTTGCATGATAGTTACTTAGATTGAGATTGTTCTTCTGGTTAATTTTCAAATATAGGGAACAAATGATGTTTTGAGCACTGATATGTGATAATGAGAATGTGCATATGAATTTTGCATTTATTGATGGTATATTATCACATATTATATGCTCATATAGAATATGAAGATAATATAAAGATGTATCTCTTGTGTTTGTGGATCTATTTAGGTACTAATAAGAATGTAGTCCCCGCATTAGACTTTCAAGTTAGTATTTGAATTATTCTACTTGCATGTTTGGGGATATCACTGGTCTTATGTTTGGCTATTTTGCCTACAGGTGTTAGTTTTATATGATATTTTGAGATACGCATAAAGGCATTAGAAGGAGGAAGCCATTGTTTGAGTGATTTATTCATCCACTGGTGGTAGGATCATAAGAGTTAATGGTGTGTACTCTGATCGCTTTTATGTGAAGGTCTTATTTTCATATATTATGTATTCATCCCATAGGTGTTTCATAATATATACGATGAGATTCTTGGTACATATACTATTTATTGCTTTGAGTATCGCTGTTATCCTACATTTGTGCTAAACATTATAATGTCAATTTTGCAGTTACCTTTTATGTAAACAATAATAGTGTCACTATTGAAACCTCAACTGGTGTGGAGTTTACTTTGGAAATGACAGACGTCAATATGACCATAATGAGGGACAGGCCACTTACACCCACATCATATATTTTAGATGCTAAAGCAACATTTGCAGCCTAGGAGAGGTTAAACAGGATGTCCTATCTGACCATCAAGAGATCAATCCCATATTAAAAACTAACATAGCCAAAGACTTTCTAAACAATGTCTCCCGAAGGTACATGGGATCTTCCAATGCAAAGATAAGTACTTTGATGAAACAATTATTATCCATGAGGTACATTGGAGAAGGGAGAGTGAGGGAGTACATTATCATAATGGTACATCTCCAAAGTAAGTTAAAGGCGTTGAACATCATCATTGCTGATGCCTGTATTGTACACCAAGCTTTGAATACACTTTCTCCTGAGTTTGGTATTCAGATTACTACGTACAATTCGTAGGATGAGGCTTGGGACCTAATGCTTTGATTTCCCGATGCATTACTAAAGAGGAGAAGCTAAAGAATACTGCTCATACGACCTTACTAGCGACCAAGGGAAAAGAAAGGGTAAAGCTTAAGAGGTTTAAAGGTAAAAAAATCTAAACTTTCTCTTAGTATGAATATCGGTCAATCTAATATTGCCAAAGGTCCTGTGGATGTTAAAAGTATGAAATGCTTCTTCTGTAAGAAGAATGGACACAAAAGTCCAATTGCTAAAAATATAAGTCCTAGAAGGAAAAATAAAAACTGTTAAGGATTTATAAAGCCAAATAAAGAGGATGAAAAATTGATGGTTAACAATAATGAAAAAGCTTTTGTAATGTTTGTAGGGGATGTGTGTTTGAACCATAATATAAGGTTTGCTCTTGTTTTACATGACACATTTTATAAACCCTCTTTTAGGTGAAACTTGATCTCTATATTGATTTTGGATAAAGAAGGATATAGTGTAACGCCCCAAATTAGGGGTTAGCAGATTAACGGAAATTATTTCCTATGTGCTTAATTGTGCAGAAGTATTTTGGCATGCATTCATGGCATTTTCCGGGTACATTGGTTTAATGAAACTTCGGAGTGATTCGGACAATATTA
>JANZLH020000023.1:1642864-1653363 GCA_026770325.2 Erythroxylum fimbriatum | reverse complement strand
GAATAAAATAAAATGAATTTACCTACAACTCTTATTTAGGATTTATTGATATTAGTAATAAAATATAAATATCTATCAAATAAATTTTTGATTTTTATAAAAAATGAAAACCAAAATCATGAAGAAAAAAAAAAGTAAAACCCAATGGCTCCCGAAGTATCAAAGGTAAGATCGAGGTTGGGTTAGACATTGGCTTCAGTTGCTGAGATAACCAAATTGAGATAAACCATTCGTAACGAATGATTCTCTGTTGAATGACCATTTCGTACCTGACAAGTAAACAAAAGAGGGGTTTGTTTCCCATTGAGTGAATTAGGACAAAAATGTATTATATAAATTAAGTAAAACTGCTTGATAATATATAAATCAAATGCTCTTTAGTCAAATCGAAATTAGAAGCTGAGATTAAGAAATCAACGAGAAGGAAGAATGGCTGAAAATACTATTGCTGATTCATTTGTTTTGTCTGGAATACATAAGACTTCAAATCAATGGAAGGAATAGCCCAGACTAGAAAGGTGGAAGGAACAGATCCTTTTATCCCATTAAGAAATAACAGAGTTAAAACATCGTAATCGAAAATTTCATGCGAAAAAAGAGCATCAGATTTCTACCGATCAAATCCAGATGTCTGGTGCGCATAGATCTTATTGGTATCACATCTGGATTTTTGTTTAATATGCATTTCACATCACCTTTTAATTTAAAGGTCGTCTGCATTCTTTAATCCTCGAAAAGATCAAGATGATAGAAAGACGGCTGGAAACGAATAGCGATAACCTTGCTTTGAGATGATCACAAAGCTTGAGGGAAATGAATATTTAACATTTATGTATTCATCTGCATGGGGACATGTCTGGAGCACACATCCGCAAAAGTAAATGTGTTTCTTGATGGCACCGGAAGCTTTCTTGAAAATAGGATAACACCATGAAGATTACTCAGCGAACATGGTTGGTAGGTGGCGAATGGTACCCCTGTATTACAGACCAAGGTGGCCGTCTATTGTGTTCCTGCAAGTGAATCATTTAGAGACAGACTGTTGTGTTCGTGCAAGTGAATCATTTAGCAACAGACGTACATGCCTAACAAGAAAATGAAACAAATATACATATGCATGTTGCCTTCAAAACGTGATTTTTGGCAAGCATCCTCTGGCAATTTCATGGAACCTTTCCAATGTTTATTGTAATTAATTTTCTCAATCTTGCCAAATTTCAGGATAAAAATCAAAGACATGTATGTTTAGTTGATGTCTACAAATCTTGAAGAAAATCAGATGGAAAAGTAATTCTTTCTTGATCTTTCAATGAAAAGTACAGAGAATATATAGGAAAGTATGATCCTGAACATCTCCTTAAATCAAGGAAAATTTATTTATTCTAAATAATAAAATTCAATTAATTCAGCTACTAATTTCTAACTTTAAACCGACTATTTATCTCTAGAATTTCAACACTCCCTCTCAAGTTGATGCATAAATATTGATCGTGTCCAACTTGCTTACAATGAACTCAAAATTCTGCCTCAATAGACCTTTAGTGAAGACATCAACAACTTATAGATACAAATGGTACGAGTCCACTTTCAACTTACTTTTTATAAAATGCTTGTTAATTTACATATGTTTTGTCCGATTATGCTGAACTAGATTAGTGATAACATTGGTAGTTGCTTTATTATCACATAACTTCATTAGGACCTCCACCAGTTTCTTAAGTTCTTCCATTACTCTTTCAAAGTCAGATTATTTCACAAATTTATTAAGCTATTGTTACACTTTGTTTTTCACTCCTCCAGGTTACTAGATTTCCTTATAAAAATGTACAATACCTAGAAGTAGACCTTCTGTCGCTAATAGACCCTATCCAGCTTGCATTAGTGTAGACTTCAACTCTTTTTTGATCACCTTTTCTTGAAGAATAATCCTTTTCCTAGAACTCCTTCCTTCACTTCCCCAAGCTTTAAAATAAATTCCATAAGAGTATCTAATGGTTTAAATCCACTCACCCCAGTTTCTTCTAAAAGATACAAGATATAATTCCAGTACTACTATGGCTTCTTAAATCTAGCAATTTCCATCTTGAGAAAATATCAAAGAGATCACAAGAATTTAATTTCAAACTTGTTTGAGAGATTCTGTTTCAAAATGTTCATTTCCTCATAATCATCACCAGTGAGGATAATGTTGTTTGTATACACAATCAGAACTGCAATCCTCCCTTCTGCAGAAATTTTATGAATAGAATATGACCAGACTACTCTTGTAAGAAACCTTAAGACTATACAAATCTTGTGAATCTGTCAAACCAGGCCCTCAGTGATTGTTTTAGCCTATATAAAGATTTTCTTGGCTTATCTATCCTTTTTCCAGAGCTTTCACTAAATCCTGTACACCTTTTCTTTAAAATTAAAATGTGTTTTTGAGATCCAGCTGATGTAGAAACCAATCTAGATTAACTACAATGGAATTGCCATTCGAACATTGCCATTCTTTTTCATAATATTGGTCCAATTCCTACCATAAGGTTACAAGTTAGTTATGAAACAAAGGAACATCGTGATCTCCTTGCTTGGCCTTCCACAACTGTGTTTTTAGTTCAAAAAATTGAGAAGAATTCTCAATATCCAAATACCTCCCTCACGCCGCATCTCATACATCTTTTGTTATTGGGAAAACATATGGGGTTTTCCAATTGCAAGTTCCATTGAATTAATCAACCAAGCTGTAACCAAAGAATTTCTAGACCTCCATATTGCCATATTTGGATCATCTAAAGTTGGCCATGTTATCTCTCCAATCAAATGGCCAATTTTTCCTCTGCCATCAAGGGCCAATTTTATTGTTTGCACCCATTCTAGGTAATTCTCGCCATTCAACTTGTGATCTCGTCAATTGAAAGAGCAAAATCGAGCCAAAAAGATCACCACTGCATTGTGTGTTTCACATTGTAGCATCGAGATTAGTCACAATTGAATTGCTGAAATCATTGCTAGAGGACGAGGAGTTTGTTTCTCTAATCAATCATCACCAAACAACAGCCTATTTATGACTAATTTGAATGGGGAAAAAAAAGTGAGAGCCATGACTCTTATACCATGAAGAAAATCAAAGGGAAAAGTAATTCTTTCTTGATCTTTTATGAATAGTAGAGAATATATAAGAAAGAACAATCCTAATCATCTACTTAAATCAAAGAAAATCCATTTATTCTCTAAGCAATAAAATCCCATTAATTCAGCCACTAATTTATAGCCTTAAACCAGCTAATTATCTCTAAAATATCAACAAATTATCTCTAGAATATCAACAAATCGAAACACATATCTTAAGTATAGTTTCTATAAAATGTAGACCTATAAATTGGAGTAGTAAACTGTGCCTCAAAAAGGGACCTCTTCCCTATTATGAAACACAAGTTGTGAGTTTGCTTTATCCCAACGGTTAATAACAAAACTAAGCAAGCATCATCTACATATATCTATGTGATTAGTTGCAACAAAAATCTCTACCTAACAATTATTATCATGTGATTGGATGCTGTGGAAAAGCTGGACATAATGAAACTAGATCTTTACAAGATTCTTCAGTTAATCAGGAGCAGATTCTTAGGAATAATTTTTCAGTTTGTAACCTCCTTAGTTAAAGGCAGTTTGTTGAAATTCAATTCAGGAAAATCTTCTTTTAATCAAGTAGATAATCTTAATTGATTTAGGTCTATCTTTTAAAGAACCATCAGGTATGTGTCAAGGCTCTGCTTAAATACCCGACTAAAGTAGTTGTTTAAATAAGTTTTTATAAGAATAAAAGCTCTCAATAAATTTCCACATGGTATCAAAGCAAATCTGAACCAATCCCTATCACATTCTTGTTATCATACATCGATGACAAAATTTATCAAGTCTGCCCCAGCAAGTGAATAAAGTGACACATCCAACCCAAACTCTGGCCAAATGGCCATACTTACGCATTCTACCAGTGTTTCTGAAAATATTTTGATGCAGATTATTGGGCATAAACTTAATAACCAAAATTTAAGCTTGTGGCCTCAATAAGTAATGATTTTCATGTGTGAAAAAGGAAAAGTAGACTATTTTACCAGTGTTGTCGTCCAATCAGATGAAAACAGCCTTGCCTATCGAATCTGGAAGGTGGAAAATAATCTAGTGATGTCCTAGCTGCTAAATTCCATAACCAGTGAGACAGGTGAAAACTTCATGTATTACAAGACAGTGAAACAAATCTAGGAAGAAACCCATGACATGTATTCAAATAAAGACTACTTCTCCTGTGTTCGAATTTAAAGGAATTCTAGGTGATTTGAGACAAAGTAAGTCATCAATCATGGAATATTTAATCAATTAATTCGGCATTGGCAACAATTAGATATGTTGGAGGATGTCTCGTGGAACTGTGCAGAGGATGGCAAACAATATAGAAAGATCCAAGAGAGGGAGAGAGTTGACAAGTTTTTATTAGGACTAAAAGTGGTTCATGGGCGGATTGTTAGCACCAAGCCTATGCCCAAGCGTTCGTGAAGCTTTTGCAGAAGTACGAAGAGAGGAGCCTCGGAGGAAAGTGACGTTGGGAACATCAACAAGACAGCCCAACCTAGAAGGGTCTACACTTGCAGTAAAGTGGCAATTCTCAAACTCTTCTCATGGTGAACAACTAAATAAATCAGGCAGCAAGAATACCCAGGGGTAGAACAGTTGCCCTTGGTGTTATCATTGCAAAAAACTAGGGCATACGAAGGAAACAAGATGGAAAATACATGGAAAACCAACAAATTGGCAGCCTTCCTCTCGATCATTTCAAACAAGTCATAGGAATATTACAGCGGCAAGAAATCAAAAATTCGAAGAAACCAACCCATTCAACCAAAACCAAATAGAAGCCTTGCAGAAAATGATACAAAGCTCAATCTAGATAACACACAATCCTAATGAAAGCAATATAGTAACTATGGCACAAAAAGGTAACTCCTACACTGCTCTAAGTGCAAAGAAAAATTCGACACAGTAGGTTGTTGATTATGGAGAATCCAACCACATGACGGGAGATATTTCCATATCTAATCAATAAAAATCCATCTTTCTTTTAATGTGAAGTCTATCGATTATCTAAGGATCCTAGTTCCTTTCCTATTCAGCCATACCAAAAATCCCATCTGTTTTATATGATCCGTAGTGACATTTAGGGACCATCCAATGTAAAAAAACATTTTAGGGCATAGGTGGTTTGTCACATTCATTGATGACCGTATCGAATCATCTGACACTTATTAATGAAGAAGAAGTCAGAGGTAGGACAAATATTTTAACTTTTTCACAAGAAGATTGAAAACCAGTTTCGAACCGAAGTCCAAATTCTCAAAACTGATAATGCAAGCGTATTCTTTCACTCAGTTCTTGGAAGATATCTTAGTGAACATGATATTATTGTCTTAGTTCTTGTGTTGATACACCATAACAAAATGTATAGAAGAATGAAAAAAACAATCACCTATTGGAAGTTGCACGTTCACTAATGTTGACAGCTCATGTTCCTTTTTTTTTTTTTTTGAGAGGTAGCAATTATGACTGTTACATATTTAATTAACCGAATGTCATGTCGTTTCCTAAACTTTCAAACTCCAGATTAGTCCCTCATCACCACATATCCCCACATTCGGTTCATGACCAATTTACCTCTAAAAATCTTTGGTTGTACATCCTTTGTCCATATTCATCATCCAAATCATAGCAATTTTGATTATAGGTCCATTAAGTGTATTTTCTTAGGATTTTCCTCAAATCAAAGTGGGTATAAATTTTACTCTCTAGTCACAAAAAAAGTTCTGTGATACCATGGATGTTACATTATTTGAAGAGCAACCATTCTACTCCAAATCCAGTATTTAGGGCAAGAGTTCTACAAATGAATATCAGATTTGGTCTATAGATTCTAGTGTGCCTATGCTCAGTCTGGTTACTCCAAGCGTCTCCAGTCCAGTTGCTACAAATATGCCCAATGCAACTGCTCCAAGTTTAATGACAGTCCCTAGTATACTCTATTATGCCTAGTCCTAGTCCTTCTATTCCTGATGTCCGAAACAATACAAAAGAGAAAGAGCTAATTGTCTATTCCAGAAGGCAGAAAGAAAAAAAGGAGACTAAACATTCAGTCATCCACAACATTGTCAAGAAGCCATCCCGAGCCCTCAACACCACACAAGTAATGGTTCTACCATATCATATTGTTCTAGTGATTTGAATGATTTGGACTCGCCTATTACTCTAAATAAAGAAAAATGAGCATGCACTTTATATCCGCTTAGAAATTTCGTGTCTTATGACAACTTGTCTCCTAACTACAGGGCATTTTCTACTTCTCTGAGTGAAATACAGATTCCCAGAAATGTTTAGGAAGCTCTTGAGCAACCTGGATGGAAGGAAGCAGTTATGGAGGAAGTGAATGCTCTAAAGAAGAACCAGATTTAGGACTACATGGAACTAACCGCTAAAAAGAAGGTAAATGGCTGCAAATGGGTGTTTGCAGTCAAGTACAACATGGATGGAAGCATAAATCAATTCAAGGCTAGCCTGGTTGCCAAGGGATTTACACAGTCAAATAATATTGGTTATGAGGAGACTTTTGCTCCTGTTGCAAAACTCAACTCTATTCGTGTTCCTCTCCCTTACAGCTAATCTGGGATGGCCATTGCATCAATTAGACACAAAGAATGTCTTCTTAAACGGTAACCTAGAAGCAGAAGTATACATGGAAGCTCCTCCTAGTCTTGATAAGCATGAAGGTTTTGAAAAGGTCTGCAGGCTAAGGAAATCATTGTATGGGCTCAAACAATCACCTCGGGCACGGTTTGAAAAATTAAATGGAGTTGTCAAAAAGGTACGGGTTCACTCAATATCAAACATATCACACTATGTTTATCAACTTCAATCTTGAAGGAAGGAAAGCAATCATGATAGCATATGTAGATGATATCACTCTAACAAGTGATCACTCGGAAGAAATCAAGTTTCTAAAAGATGTTCTAGCTGATAAATTTGAAATCAAAGACTTAGGAAAACTTAAATATTTTCCGGGGATGAAAATAATTCGCTCACAACAGGGAATTTCAATCTCACAACAGAAATATGTTATGGATCTACTGAAAGAGACAGGCATGTTAGATTGCAAACCAGCTCTTACTCCTACGGGCCTGTGGTGAAGCACCTGATGGAAAAGGAAGGAAGTTTGATAGATAAAGGGAGATACCAAAAACTAGTGGGAACACTAATCTACATTCCACATACTAGGCCATATATAAGTTTTGTTGTAGGAATGGTGAGCAGATACATGAATCATCCAACAGAGAAACACTTGGAGGCTGCTTTTCACGTCCTAAGATACCTAAATCAAAGTCCAGGAAAAGCTCTTTTCTTTGGAAAAACTACAGATCAAGAAGTAAATATTTTCACCAATGCAGATTGAGCAAGTTCATTAACAGATCGCAGATCTACTACAGGGTACTGCACATATGTCGGGGGTAATATGGTTTCATGGAGAAGTAAAAAACAAGCTGTAGTTGCAAGGAGTAGCACAGAGGTAGAATTCAGGACAATGTGTCATGGGATTTATGAAGGAATTTGGCTTGAGAGGATGCTAGAGGAATTGAAAGCAATTAACTCGATTCAAATAACATTGCAGATTGACAAGAAAGATACCATCGAAATAGCAAGGAATCTAGTTTATAATGATAGAACAAAGCATGTCAAGACCAACCGACATTTTCTCAAAGAAAAAATCGAGCAAGGCATACTTAAGCTCTTCTATGTTCCTACTAACCAGTAGTCAGTAGTATATTCACAAAAGCACTACTCAGATATAGTTTTAACAACTTGAAATCCAATCTGGGTATGATCAACATCCATAACCCAGCTTGAGGGGGAGTGTGGAAAAGCTAGACAAAATGAATCCAGGACTTTGCAACATTTATCTGTTAAGTAGGAGCAGATTCTTAGGGATAATTTTTATATTCGTAACCTCCTTAGTTAAAGGCAGTTTGTTCTAATTCAGTTGAAGATTTAGTTAAAGACAAAATCTTCATGTAATCAAAGAGATAATCTTAACTGATTTGGATGTATCTTTTAAAGAATCATGGAGTATGCCTCAAGGTTCTGCTTAAATACCCAAATAGAGTAGCTGTTTGGATAAGTTTCTATAAGAATAAAAACTCTCAACAAATTTCTACAAATGCATTTTCCTTTCAATGCTATTTAGTTCTTGTTAATGACGTTAACATCATTTATAAATCCAAAGTTGTAGCTTTATGAACGCACGATCTAAAAGCCAGGTGTCTAAACTTGCAAAGGCATGATTAAGGCAAACACAACAATTCTGAAATGCAAAAGTGCATGGAAATACACGTAGGGTACAAATAAAAGCATACATGAGGAAAGATTCACTCACTCCTATTTCTGTCACAAAATGGCATGAAGAGCAACGAACCGATGAAGCTCCATATGGATACATCAGCAATACAGTACAACCACCACAGTTAACTTGCCCAACTTCATGAGCTGCAAGTGATGATTGAATTAAATTTCACTAATTTGGCAATCAAGTCAATGTTTTAGAACGTAAGGCTTGGAAAAATGACTCTTCAACATTTCGTATAAGTATTCTATTGGTGAAAAAGCATACAAGGGAGAAAGTTCAACAAACAAGACAAGCTATAACACCCTTTGTGAGTGAATCTGTCCACGTTAGAGTAAAAACTTCAACCTTGCAATACTACTCCATCTATATCCTCCCTATAGACCAAAGTGCACATCTTACTTATAGTATGGGCAGAGACCAAATGGGACCTTACATTTAGAATGCCTAAGTCATGCCTCTAAATACATGATTAATAAAAGCCCTTAATCAAGATACATCTATGTGACATTAAAATTTTAAGACAAACCTGGCAGCTAATAAGAAACCCAAAGAACTTCCTTTTTAGCTTAAGCTAAAACACAACCATCAACTTGTTAAACCAAAGACCAGGACACCAACTCCAACACCCACCAAGAGCAAAGAAGGATAAAAGAACCTTCAAGCACATAGTTGCTGGTCTGACAACAAGAACATTGGACATGTCTGGCTCCTTTTGGATATGAAAGCAGCTTTCGGCAAGATCCACATACCATTTGACTCTGTTCTGCACCTAAAAGGAACCCACAAAATTAGAAGCTGTTTCACATATGAAACTACTTAAATTACGTTCAGAAAAACACAAGCATGTTAGATTGTATTGTATTGAGGAAAAAGACTTTTCTTTTCACTTTATTTGTTCCTTCAATCTCAATGAGAATAAACAAAATTATATTCTTCATGCCTCCTACTTGAACTTTTGTTATTTAAGTCATTCTATACATGATATCATTCAAATCCAATGGGGTCTTCAGTGTCGACAAAATTAGAATTATGTCTAAAATAATAACAAACATACTTAGAACTATAATTATTCATGAAAAGGTGTACCAAATATCAATTCAGACTGTCAACATAAGTGGTTATAGTCTACATCAACAATTACAAAACTTAGATTTTTCTCATGGAGTACAAAAACACTACCAAGTAGCTCCTTGCGAGTACAATATAGGGCACTATAGAATTGCTGTATAAAAGTAAGTCAATAAAAAGCACGGCGATTCACCTGAAGAAGACGACACCGGCGGAGGAAGATGTGAAACTGGAGGAGGTGGGGCCGGAGGGATGGCTTGCCAACCTGGCGGTGGGCCCTCTTCCACATCATCTTCCATCTCCATGGCTGCTGCTGCTTCTATCCTATCTGTAACAGATTCTGTCTCGTACCTTCAGTAACCAAAGTGGGTTTTCAAAAATGAATGTCTCTCGTTAACCACCCGACCGGCCTCGCCAGCTTAATATGGGTATGGATGTGCTCATGTCAACAAGACGAAACTCCAGAGATAGACGGCGCCGTACCAGCTTAAAATTTGAAAAGTGTAGAGGGTAATTTAGTCATAATGATCAAGATGAACGAAATGATAGTTTTGCTTCCCACGATTTTAAAAAGAAAAAGAAAAAGAAAAAATTATTTTAAAAAATTATCACGCCAAATCGAGTAAGCTCAGGTTAAGCTAAGACTACAAGCCTGATTAGCAGGGGTGTTTAAAAAAATCTGCGAACTTATGAACCGGACCTGAACCACATGAACTGAACCTGTAAATAAGATGAACCGAACCTAAAAAATCAGGTTCATGGTTCAGGTTCAGGTTTCTAACTTGCGGTTTTAGGTTTAAACCTGAACCTGAAACACCCAAAAAATCTATCATATATTTAGATATAATTTAAGAGAATATTAATAATAATAAATTCACTAGTATTTACTATATTAATTCTTGAGTAAAAAAAGAAGAAAAGAAAAAAACTACTTTAATTTTATGTTATTAAACGTTAATCTTGAACATTGCTATTATAAGTAACAACTAATGCATAACACTCAATA
>JANZLH020000023.1:1610181-1639019 GCA_026770325.2 Erythroxylum fimbriatum | reverse complement strand
TTGTACTGGTTCTTTAAAATCCGCTCGTACAATTTCCTGTGACAACCGAAAAAGTGTCAAACATCATTAATTTGATGCCACCAAAAATTATTATTCACTGTCCTGGTTTTAATGACATTAGTCTCAAATACCAATTTTTTTCGGTGTATCGGGTGCATTAGATACCGGGTGTTACAGAACAAATATTTTCATTTACAAAAATAACCATGTAGAACTTCTGCTCTACCAGGTTATGATTGGATATTAGAACTTTTGAATAGGAATCTTATAAGTATTTATGAAAACTTAAAAATGAGAAAGATAATCTTCTTGAGCTTATGTGATGAGTTGAAAAGTTTAGAAGGCTTAAAGGCAACAAATCATTTTACTGTGGAGGACCAAGTAGCAATTTTCTTGATGACTATAGGACATAGTGAGATAACTAGAGTCAATGTAGAACACTTTCAACATTCGACCTGGACAATTTCGAAGTACTTTCGAAAAGCCTTATAAGCAGTTAAGCGTCTTGCAAAAAGAGTTGTTACTTCATCATCTTTTACTAATACACCTCCTGAGATTCAACATAATTCAAAGTTCTTTCCATATTTTTAGTTACATGCATATATTTAATTACTATTTTAATTATGTCCTTATGATTAAAAATTATTTTAATATATTTTTAATTTTTAGGATTATATAGGAGCAATAGATGGTACACATATTGATGCACATGTTCCGGCTAATGAACAAATACCATACAGGAGCAAAAGAATTAATCCAACCTAAAATATTATGAGTTATTGCTCATTTGACATGTGTTTTACATATGTAATGGTTGGATGAGAAGGTACTACAAATGACTCTCAAGTTCTTTTGAAAACAGTGACAAATCCAGCTAATCAATTTTCTATGTCTCCACAAGGTATTATATTATTTTAAATAAACATAGTAATTATGATTCATTTTTAATATCTTTTTGTTAATATTATGTTCTTTCTACGTTAGGTAAGTACTATTTGGTTGACTTGGGCTACACTAATATGCCTGAATTTCTTTCACCACATCAAGGTGAATGATATCATTTGTGAGATTATAGAGGCAGAGGAAGACCTCAAGGTCTACAAGAATTGTTTAACTACATGCATTCTTCATTAAGAAATGTTATTGAAAGATATTTTGGCGTTCTAAAAGAAAGATTCCCTATACTTAAAACATGCCGAATTATGATATGAAGAAATAAAAATATATCGGTATTGCTTGTTGTGTTATACATAACTATATTAGAATGTATGGACAAAGCGATGAATTATTTGAAAGTTGTGCTGAAAATGAGGAACAAATTAGGAAAAGTGAAAATGAAGATGCAAGTTCTCAAGTGAAGTATAACATCACTCCAACACAACTTCGAGATATGTATTGGAAGCGAGATGAAATTGCTAGATAAATGTGGAGTGATTATATTATTTCTAATTGATTTATGTTTCTTGTTGTAAATGATAGTACTATTATGTTTTCAAGAATTATAGTATAATTGACATATTTTATTAATTAGAACGACTTAATATAATTTCTAATTTATTTAATTTTATTATATACAGTTAATATGTAATTTTTAATAATATTTGATTTGCATATATTTAATTTTAGCTATAATGATAATTAATTAATTTAAAAATGTAATGTATTATATTATAATTATTACACATAAGTGTATAATTACAAAAAAATAGAAACAACCTAATAAAACCAAATATGTTTTTGTTTTCAGTTTTTTTAATTACAAATCTCAACCAAACAGGTTTTTATTTTCAGTTTTTATATTACAAATTTTAACCAAACAGGTTTTCGTTTTTTTAAAACATAAACCAAAAATAGAAAATAGAAACCAAACACAACAATAGAAAAACAGAAGTGGAACTAAACGACTCCTTAGACTACAAGCCCGATTAGGCTCCATCTAGGCTCAAATGTTTCAAAATCGAGCACAACCTATCTCATCCTCTAATCTTACATTCCAAGCTGGGCATCAATATGGGCATACTCTGTTTGATTTTCAATCCCTAAATCACTTACAATTTGCCTGAGTACTGTTTTTATTTCGTCTCTCCATTTAGGTCTCTAACTGTTCAGTGATTGTCATTCCATTTATTGTCGGCATTAATTGTCTCTCTATCATCTCTGTCGCACGCCTTCATATACATTGCCTCTAACGATTGCAAACTTATTTATAGGTATCTTTCTAACTCCATCTAATCATATTCTTTGGGCACTCTCATATAATTAAAGAAAAGATGTTACTGATAAGTGAAATTTATTGTTTGTTCTTAACAAATTAGAGTTTGACAATGCATTTGGTATTGTAGGTATCTCATATTTTTAGGTCATCTTGTAAGAGTTTTTAGACAGTCAAATATGATAGTTTCTTTTATAGCATGAATGATGGATTCCATCAACCAGTTTTTTACTCTCTCATATCGTGCCTCATATTAGAGTTTCATTTACTGATTAGTAATTCAAGTTAAGTGTACTTTATTCTTATATATGATAAACTAGCCTAGTTAGACAAAACAATTTTAGTAGTTTTATCGATTTAATATAGTTTCAATTCAGTTGGTTAAACTTTTAATTTTTTTTTATATTTAACGTATTTCCTTTTCTGAAAAGTAAGTAATTTATTTAGGGATGGCAACGGGGCGGTATCCCCATACCCGCCCCATACCCAAAGGGTATTTTTGTTAACTCCCCATATCCGCTCCACGGGTAAAAATTTGCTCCCCATATCAACCCCTGTTCGGGTAATTTTATCGGGTATCCATCGGGTTCGGGTATAATTGCCATTCCTAAATTTATTCACTAAAAAAGGTGGACATTACAATGAGAAATAAAATTCATCTCCAACAATCGGAATATAACATAAAAGCAAACTACATGCTAAGATAAAAACATGTGAAGCATTGCTAGTATAACATTTATGTAGCCATTTACTGCTAACTTAACGTATTGCCTATTTGAGCTATTATTACAACTTGTACATATAACTAATTACAAAGAAAAATAAGAGATGAATCCAAAATATCCCCATATGCAAATTATATACCTATGATATCGAACATTTATGTAGCCATTTTTTACCTAACAAGGACAATGATTTGAGGTTCATTGTTTACTTGATATTCATTGTTATAATTGGGTTTTACAAAAATTTTTGTGGTTTGGACTATGGAATTTATAACATCTAGTTATTACATTTGCAATAATATAAAAAAAGCTTTACTTATGTGGGATGGATGCTTCTTTAAGGACTTTATGGTTGTTGTAGCTTGTAATTGTCTCGAAGTGATGTTAGATTTTCCTTTGAACTTAATACATCTTAGTTTAAAAGATAATTCGAAAGTTCTAGGATCAACATATTCATATTTGCTTTTATTTGTTTACGTAAAACTATAAATTTGTGACAAACTTGTGAACATAACATTGGTTAATAAATAGGAGTTTGTATATATTAAACTCACATTTTTTGCATTGTTGACTAAGTATATATTCTTGATTAGTAGATAATATGTTGTGAAGGCCAATATGTTAAAACATAATTTGCTTATTATCAATTTAAGCAACATACTTCATGTAATCATATTATTATAAAAGAAAGTAATTTTTTTTAATTTGTAAATGTGTCACTACTTATGCTAGTTTTACAACTATTGTTTCTTCAGTTGCTTGTCTTACTGTTACTTTTCCAATTGTGTCCCCTCTGTTATTGCTACTCCTTTAGCTATTGACCTAAAAGTTGTTAATGTTAAGACCTGTAAATAATATGCATCATGTTAAAGTCACAACAAAAATAAAAACAAGTGATTAATTTGAATGCAATGTCAAACAATGAATGGAATAATTTTGCATATATTAATTAACTACGAAATGCTAGTGAATGAAAACTCTAAACTCATAGCATTTTATAACAAAAGAATAAGATCAAAGATCATATTAGGGTTTCTCACTATGTTTTTGCATACAAGGTTTGAGAAAAGGAGTAATATATAAATTAGAGATGCATTATGGAATAAATAAAATAGATTATGTATGCATTCTCATTGTTGCTCCTAAATAGCTTCATTAGCATCATAACTAAATTGAAATGATAGTAAGCATGGCAATAAGGCCTAGATTGATCCAACATCGAGACTAATTTTTTCAAAAATTCATGCCTCAAGCAAGGCTCAAGCTGGGACTGTTTGGGCCTAGCCTGGCTAGAATCTCGACACAAACAACTTCATTTTGACATTTTATTTTTAAAAAAATTAATTCAGCCTAAGCCCAACTTTCTATCTCGATTCCAATCAAGTTTTGGTTTAGGTTCGAGCTCAAGGCAGCAGGCCCGAGCCCAGCATAGCCCATTGTCATCCATAAATGATTGCTAAAATATAATTATTAATGGGTTGTTCGTTAGAATTTGTTACATTGCACCTTGTACTATTGTGTCAAGAGGCTCCATATTTTCTATATTTTTCACTTAACACTTTTCCAGTAGCAATAGGAATGCATACACAGCCTAATTTATTTATTGCATAATACATCTCGAATTTATTAAAATAATTGGTAAACTTTCAATTACTTATATTGACGGGTTATTCAGTAGGCTTTGTTACATTTCACATTTTACTACTGTGTCAAGAGGCTCCACATTTCTATTTTTTTTTCTTTTGGCTCTTTTCCATATTCTTTCTTTGAAGTGTCTACTCAAGAACTTGGCTAATGCCATTTTAGGTTTATTAATTGCAGACATATATGCTCAGGCCTATATGTCTTAATTTTGGAACATTTGTCATTATTATCATATGATACATATAGTTGCATCTTTTATCTTTCAATGCATCCTACTCTAATTTGTGCAGACTCACTTGTTTTCATCTGACATTAAATCTTATAGTTACTAAGTAATCAACAGCATCATCTTTGAATTATTTGGTATTGGCAAATCTCATACCCAATGTCCACCGTAATGGTCCACTACATAGTTGATGTCTAAAACTTATATTAGGCCTTCTTAGTGGCCCTCTAAGCTCCTATATACTAGGGTATTAATCACTATCAAGAAAAAAAATTTATAGTTAATTGAATAAACCTCTATTAATTGGTGGCCATATGGAATTGACTCATCAAATGTACTTTACCCTCCTTCATCTTCATTATGATCTTTATCATGTGAACAACTACTATCAATTGAATTATTGTCATTATTATCATTATTTTCAGAACTACTTTTATTTTCATGACTATTTACATATTAACACATACATCCTAAAAAAATACTCTGTGAGTTTACTTCATCAGGCATAATATCACCATCAAGCCCAACATCATTTCTAGCAAAAGTTGAAACTTATAAAACAAAAGTTAGAGTGTCTACCTTATGTGTAATATACACATCATTTATCTCGTGCACTTTTAACAAGTTAATTAACTTAATAAAGACTCATTAAGTCTGAAACTTGGAACTCTCTAATAAACCTTGTCAATTTGTTGGTACCTAAGATCCTTTCTGATTCATGAATTTACATATAAATCATAAAATCAAGGTCAACTTTATTTGTTAAAAAAAGCATAATGACCATTCCTCGTAACTTAATTCAAGGATTTAACTTAAAGTGTCTACCATAAATAACCTCGAGCTTACATATTGAGACATTATAATCCTAAAAAATCGTAAGTATATAACATATGGAATCATAAATAGAGATCACATTGAAATAAAAAAAAGACACAAGTATACAACGAAGATACAATATATAGTATGACATATATCTTTTTCCTGTTAAATCAACATTATCACAAATTTCATCTTATAAATCTAAAGCCCCAAAAGAAGTGAATTAAAACAATATTGTTAACTGAGGTTAACTAAGGTTTTTTTTTCAAAATGCAGTATTAGACAATAGGATATAGGTGTGTAGTAATTATCAATTAATTATTAAAATAGTATTATTATCTTATGGAAACTATTATACAAACTTGAACTTAACAGTAATTAAATACGTTAAACTTAGGTTAAAGTTTACACTTGCTTATTGGCTTAATGGTCTTATAGACACCACCTGATATCAAATTTATGATTAGTTATTTATCTTAAGATAAAGGTAAGAATATTAATCAACATACTTACCATATGGTAACTATTACACAAGACTTTATAAGGAACTCCAAGTTCACACCTAAATACACCTAAATTTAAGTACATTAGTTGAACTCCAACAATTTAACCCAACCTTTTTTATTCCTTCGTGTTTAAAATATTTCTTATAATAATTTAAGCAAACCAATATGATTAACTTATCCAACACAAATGGACAACACTAAGAAGAAAACTATGTACAAATCTTGCAACAAAATTACCAACCTTTGTAAACTTTTACAATAGTTACAAAAGGCATAGAGCTTTAACTCTTTCTATATGAAGCCTTTACTTAAGCTCTGTATAGACATTTGGAGACTTGTAAGGCAAGAAATTAGATAATAAGGCCATTAAATCACTTAGTGGTTGAGATCACCAATTATTTTAGGTACTATTTTAGTGGGTAGTTTACATCTCCACTATCTAAGAAAAATAAGCATGTGAAAATGAAGCTAAAGACACACCATTCCACTTTACCATGTTCTTTTCCATGTCCTCACACTATATTCATCCTTTAACTTACTAACTTTGTCATATTACCTTTAATATTCATTCAAAAGTGAAGCTTAGTCAAGTTCCAAGCTAACTTGCACATTCTCAAACTGATGTACACTCATGGTCGAGTCAATTCATTTATGATTCATCATTTGAGCACCATTTTATCCTTAATAACATGAACATCTAAGGCAAGTCTAACTCACCCAAGCAAATCAACAGCTCATTGTCCATTAGCTAATTATAAAGTTTAATCCTTGCTTGATCCCACTTAGTTAAGTCATCCTGGTTCGTTTGGCATACTTAAGTCATGATAGTATTTGGTATAGGCTCAGCAACGACTAGCAAAAATTGACCTACAACATTAAAAAACTAATAAATCAACAACATTAGGTAAATCTAATGTTGTCATTGGAACAAATTAAAGGTGAGTATATACCTAATCTTCTAATTTCCACAAGGTTGTGCCTTTCTCTTATGTAGTTTCCATCAACTAAATCAAGAACTTTGTTTTTTATTACTTCTTATGTTGTCCCATAATTCGATGATCTAAAATCTTCTTAATTTGATCATCAAATTTTTTTCTTATAATTGGTGGAGATCTTTTTACTTGACTCATATTTGGTTTTGTTACATCCTTAATTATATCATTTAACAAATAACATGTAAAGTTGGATGTATCCTTAATCATTTCAGCAACTTAAGTTGATATGCCATATTTTTATCTTTTTTAGGATCTCGAATGGCTAATCATATTTTGGAACTAAGATTCAATGTACCTGTTTGTTACTAATATTCTTCTACATTTGAGGAGTTACTTTTAAAAGGATCTTATCCTCAGTGTTAAATTCAGGAGGCCTCCTTCGTTGATTCGCTTATTTTTTCATCTATTTAGAAGCTTTCGAAAGACTATCCTTTGCTTTATCCAATAGCTACTATTTTTCCTTGTAAATCGATAAACAATTGAGCATTTTCTCTTAAATTTTGTTGAGTTATTTCAAGAGGAGTAAGAGACTATTTTCCAAACGTAGGTTTGAAGGGACTCTTCTTTGTAGTCAAGGATTTATTCAAGTTACAATGAAACAATACATTATCAAGTAAAATTAGTCAATTTCATTGACTTACATAATGACAAAAATTTTGTTGAACTACATAATTTCATAAATATTCTTCTAGCAAGTCATTGATCACTACCATTTGTCTATTCGTGTTGTAGGTGATGTGTAGTAAAAAAATTTGAGATCACATCCTATCATATTGAAAAGATAGGTGTAAAATTGACCAGTAAATCAAGCATCTTAATCATTTATAATGTCCATCTAAACTTTAAAATGCTTCACCACATTCTTGTAAAAGGTTTCTTTTGACACGAAGCTAGAGTCTACATAAAGAATGCATACTTGGAAAATCTATTAATCATCACTATGATTGAAGTCATGTTGTCCACTTTTGGGAATCTACTATTGAAGTACATCAAGACTAATATCTACAATATTTCTAGAATTGGTAGGGGGCTACAAGAATCTTGCCCCCTCCTTCCTTACAAGATTATCTAATTCGAAAATAAGGCAAGTTTTGAAAAATATCTTAATATTGATGTCCATCTTTGACCAATAATAAGAATGAGAAAGGAGAGCTAACATTTGTTGTACTTTTAGGTGACCAACTTACTATGAGCATACTTCACTTGTATAATTTGGCAATATATATTGTTATGTAGAGTTACTACTATAATTCAATTTGAAAAGTCCGATTTAAGTCAAATAATGGTATATAAGTTGTAAATACTTCCTTCTGACTTAATGTGTCAGCCACATTGTTGTACCTCATTAGTTCATGCTTCCATATAAAGTCATATTTGACATGAAATTCCTACTACTAGATTTGTTTCATGAATAACTTCTTTTGAGTATTAAAAAAGTATTAGCAATATTATTTGCACAGATAATAAACTTTAAGTAAACCCGTCAAACATCAAGGTAATGCACTACTATCAATATCTCCTTCTTATGGGTCAAGTATCGCTAATCAACACTATAGAGTACAAATGACAATAGGTCAAGCTAGACCCAACAGGACTAACACAACCAGCTAAAACTATTTTTTAAATTAAAAATGCAAAAATGACATCATTTTTAGCAAAATGCAAAAAAGTCATCGTTTTGCTTATAAGTATTGGGCCTCAAGCCTGGTCAATAAGGCCAGGTTGGGTTTAGTCAGAGTTGGGGTCAATTGCGATCTCTACTAATGAGTTTACGACTTTTGACTAGAATAGGAGGGCCTTTTTCCTCACGACTCCACCTAATATTTTTGTTCAAAAGATGCATATGTACCTGAAAAAGGAGATCAAATGGGATAGTTTTAGTATAAGCTTAATTAGAATAGTTGGTTTTAACTTTTTGAAAGCTTCTTGGCATACTTTATACAGCACAAATGCATTATTTTCTTCAAATAGTCTATAATAAATCGACGATAATAGTTCGCTAAGATAAGAAAGTTGAAAAGTTCCTTCACCATCTTAATGATCTAGTAATCAACAATTGCTTATACTATTTTAGGATCTGCTCTTACTTGGATCCTACTCACAAAGTGTTTCAAAGGCTTGATCTTAGAATGAGCAAATTCACACTCCTCCATCCTTACAAAAAGTTTGTGTTGTTAAAATTGGTCAAATATTTTCCTTAAGAGTTACATATGTTCTACTAAGTTAGTGATATAGACCATAATATCATCCAAATAAACCACTATAAAGTTATCCAAGAAGTCATATAATACATCATCTATTAACTTCTAAAATGTAGCAGGGGCATTTTTCAAATCAAATGGCATGACTAAAAATTTATATGATCTATACTGAGTTACACAAGTTGCTTGTACTCATCTCCCTCGACAATATACAATTACTAATATTCACTATGGAAGTTGAGCTTTCTGAACATCGTAGCCATTGATAATTTATCCATCAAGTATTTAACTAAATGAATATTTATTCTTGATAGTTAACTTATTCAAGGCTCGATAGTCCACACACATCCATAATGTTCTTCCTTACTTCTATTGAAAAAAAACACTTAGATGTATCTCATTTCCAATAATTCATAAGTTAATTTCATAATTTCACCAACTTTAATTGGGGCATTCAATAAGGGGCATAGGTGAAGAAGGAATCATACTTAACATTAGCTCAATCTTATGCTCAATTTCTCAATAAAGGAGAAGAAGACTTTCTAACTTCTTAGGCATTATATCTTTCCAAAAATATTAGGAACTTCCACTACATAGTCTTCAATAATCTCTTTTATGACCATCAGGTAAGTCTTCATCCCTTTTTAAGACTTTTTTGATATTCATGGTTAAAACATGTACCACTGTTTTTGTTTTGCCCATCTTCCACATGAATTTTCTCATTTATAAATATCATAATTCTAAGATGTGGATATAACACCACTTTTAATTCCTTAAGAAAGATGACTACCAAAAATTAATTCAAAATCATCAGAACATTTAGTCATCATATTACACTTCCCACGCTAACTTCCAACATTCAATGGAAGGTAGTGTATAACTCTTACAAATGCTTATGCTTTTGTCAAAGGAGTCTTCATTTTTACCCAAGTTCTTACTCAATTTTAACACTAACTTTTGCACCATTTATTCTATCACAGAGGAATGACTTACACTTGTATCCAACATAGCTGTGAGTTCCTTCTTATTGACCTATATTCTCACATAAATCAATCACTCAAAGGGACTAACTTCAATGCTCAATACATTAAGCAAGCAAATGAGATTAAGTCCAACTTTTAGATGGTCACTTTCTTATTCACCGTGCATTATTAAAGCATTAAATATCCCCTTCCTTAGACAATCTCAAATATAATGAAGGTCATTACATAAGAAACAACCACGATTTTTCTTTAATGTTTTCTTACCTTGTTTGTGTTGTTCATTTTAGTTAGACTTTCTTTTGTGATCATGCTTCATTTGGTCACCATAGTCTTTCTACTTTTTTTCCCTTTGCACTTATCTTGGTAATTACTACATTTTAACTTTTGAGGAGAAGAAGACACTTGTTTCTCCTTTGGCACCTTAAAATCTATCAAAACATATCAACTTATAATAGTCGCAAAACATCCTTGAGTATTATCGACATAATTCTATTTGTGCCCAAGGTTCTAACTTATATATGACGTTGAAGAGTTTGTCCTTGTTTGACATTTTTCAATATGTAGTATTAAGGAAATAAAATGCTTAACATTATCTCTTATCGAGACATCTTGCTTTAACTGCTTCAAGGCATCGTTAGTAAGCTAATAAGTCTTGTTAGGAAGAAATTAATCTTTAACTACTTCATCTTCTCATATATGTTTATAGGAGTACAAGCAATATTTGTTTTCCACTATAGTTTTATATCTCTATTAAGATGCATTATTGAACGTTAACTCTCTTCATATCCAACAATTTAGCTACTATAGAGTAATGTTCCATATCTCACAAGAAGTTATCAAGTTGCTCAACATTTCAAATTCCCTAAAAAAACCTTTTGGTGTACACACATTAAGCAAAGTGCTTTCAACTTGACCAATATCTCAATTAGTAATAGTATGCTTAAAGATTGTTATTTTGAAATAGCTTCCTTTTACACCTCCATTAAGGCAGATACTTGATCTCGCAATGCTTGAATTTTTCAAATTAAAATGCATAAAAAAAAGGGTTTTTCCTCATAAACCAATAAACTCATCCATCAAGTAATGACCAATTAAGATTACTGCCTCCTACTACTGAATTAATAATATAGGTACGGTTATAATTGTTACAAAGACTTTGTAAGGAACTTCACACCAAAATGCTCCAAATTCTAAGTACGGTAGTTGAACTCCCACGATTTAACTCATCCTTTCCAATTCCCTTATGTTTAAAGTGTTTCCCACAATAGCTTAAGCAAACTAATACAATTAACTTAGCTAACATAAATAGAAAGTAGTGAGAAAAGAAATATGCACAAAGTTTATAGTAAAAATGCAAACATTTATGAACTCTCACAATAGTTGCAAGGGGTACAAAGCTCCAACTCTCTCTATGATAAAGCCTTTGCTTTAATTGACTATTTATAGGTATTTGGAGATTTGTTAAGAAAAAAAAATACAAGAAAGTGGGTAGTAAAACCAATCACTGACTTAGTTGGTAATTGATATCTCTAACTATTTTAGGCACTACTTTAATGGGTAGTTTACATCTTTCACCACTTTTCCACTACCTAAGTAAAAAAAAAAAGAGTGAAAATGTATCTAAAGACACATCTCCATGCTTCAACCATGTAACTTTGCCACATTACCCATGATCATCATCCAAAGGTGAAGGTTAGCTAAGTTTCAATCCAATCCGCACATGGTCTAATCAATACATGCCATCTAGTATGTCCATCCATAATTTCCTTATTGAGCATCATTTTATCCTTAGTCTAAACAAGAACGTCTAAGTCCAAGTCCAACTTACTTAAGCTGATCGACACTCTAAGGTCCATCAAAGGCAACCGAAGCTTGAAATATAATTATCCCATCTTGTGTTCTCACTTCAATTTTTTTTTGCCTCATGCCTAAGCCATACCTTATTCATGCCTAAGCTAGCTAATCTTTGGCTAAGACTGACCAATGAGTAGGAATGTTAAGGGCCTAACAATAACATTAACAAAACCCAAAGAGAGAATGGAACTATAAAAGTGTTATGAAAAACTAAACCTTAACTCTAAACAAAACAAAGGAGGCCCAATATGTTATAGACAACGAAGAATTATATTTAACTAACAAAAATTCGAAACACACTTCAAAATAAACATAGGTGAATTGATTGATCTATGTGAGCTAAATTAGTGCAACAAAGACAATAATCGACGCCAATGACTATAGACAAACAACCATCGAACAATTTAAGATGGAGATGAAAAGTCAAGCACAATCAACCTAATTTAGGAGTGATTTAAATCAATCAGGCAAATGAAAAATTGGAATATATACTCTTTTTTTTTTTAACACCCTATTTACAAGAGGGGCTAGCAGAAAATCGAAACTAAGACCTAACCGAAATCAAGTCTCGCTCTCAACCATCGAGCCACACCCCTTGAGGGTGAATATAAACTCATATTATCAACTGGGTAATGTGTAACCCATTTAAATAATAAAACTACCGACATGTCTTTTCATTTATACTTCATCAATTTAAATATAAACCCATATTTTCAACGGGGGTAATGTCGTTTGTACTTCATCAATTTAAATATAAGCCCGTATTATCTACTGGGTAAAGTATAGCCTATAGGAATAATAAAAACTACTAGCATGTCTTCTCGTTCGAACACCATAATTTAAATATTAACATTTTTATAGTATTATAATTTTTTTAACATTATCAAATATTAGAATTTAAGTTGGACATTCGTGAAAATATTTTAATTAAAATATCTTGTTTGCCTATCCATAACTAAAACTACCTTATTGTTTATGACCGACATTATCAGGTATTAAGATAATAGACCCACTTCCATTATACAAAATTTGAAGACTATACTGAAAACCAATGTTTTAAAAGTCAAACTGAACATCAAACCGGTCAAAGAAAAGATTTTATATTTAAAGTTTCATCCAGTATTAAATCTCTATAAAACCGGTATATAAATAAGAAGTTAAAATTATAAGAATAAGTAAAAATATAGTATATAATAAAATACTTTATTAAAAAAAATGAACTAATAATGCCTATTAATATATATAATAAACTAATAATAAATCTAATAATTTAAATTAAGATTAAATCTAACATAAAATTTTTAAAAATAAAATTGCATTTCCATATTATCATTTATTTAAAGACTCATAAAAGTTAAAGCATGTCCAAAAAAGGTCAATAGAAATGATTCTAACTTTATTTTAACTTTTTTTAATGTCCTTTAAACATACCTTTGTATGGTTATTCTTAAATTATATTAAGCAAACTTAATTATATATACTATTTAATAATTCAATTTAAATAATAATTAATTTTCAACAATAATAATTTAAAATTTCCAATTAAAGAGATAAATAAAGAACTTAAATTTAGATAAATGCAATTTATTAGTGAGATAAAATAAATTTAGTATTTTTAAAAATAAAAATAAAAATTTATTTTAAACAATAACAAGTTAAAACAAAATTTTTAATCAAAATATAAAGAGATAAATAAGTAATATAAAATTTGAAAAATATAATTTATAAGTTGAATTGTGTGATAGGAAGAAAAAAATAATTAATTGAAAATTTCAAAGATGATTGAAATAATTCCGTTAAAAATCTTAATTTTTGTACCAATCTTCATTTGCATAATGATGATTAAAAGATGCCGGAGGAACATGAGTTGGCGTTCAAAAGTGAAGTTAATTCCCCCATGCTTGACAGATTATCACTTTTATTGCCACCGATTAATCCGCCAGTTTTTTGGGTTATAAACACGAACCAGGAAATCATGCCGGTTGCCGGTCCAATCTGATCCGGTTTCTGATCCGGTTTTAAAATCATCACTGAAAACAAAATTAGATCCACAATCGGTATTACAGGCTTTTACTTTTTCAGATAGTAACTAAACTCTAAGCTCATATTGTTACATTATACAGACATCTAAGACACCAAAGATACAACAATTTATCTCATATCTCATTTCTCAATCGGTAAATGGACGTTGAATCCTATCTTGATGATTTTCCGCACAAGTAACACTAATCAACACTATTAAACTTACAAATTGAGTGTCAGAAATTGCCTGGGTTCTTTGTGCTCGGCTTGTTGTGTACAGACTGTTACCAAAATACCGTAAAAGCCTTTCAGTATACGGGCAACTGCGAAGCGAAATTGGCACTCATAAGAAGGTTTGTCTAGGCTCCTTTCCTCTTCTGGTCTTTGGCTGACTTGATGTCTTTGGTGAGCATTCTCGGTGCTATGGCCATGGCCATAAGCTCTTGAAAGAGCAGCTTACATGCATAAGGAATATGAACCTGCATTTTCATTGAATGGCCTCAATTGCAGAAATGTACCTCAATTGCAACTGTATCCAAGGCAATAAGTACTGCAACACCAAAAATAAATGAAGAAAACAAATGCTAACCTGGACAATGTCGGTTTTGTTCTTGCAACCTCTACATTCAAAAGAATTCTTCTTCAGATTTGCAATAGCTATCAAACCACAGCGCTCACAGACATGAACCCTGTATGCATCACTTTGGTCAAACAACCTCTCCTTGAGAAAGTGTGCAGCACCGTGAGCTATCATGCAATCTCTTTCCATTTCACCAAAGCGGAGGCCTCCATCGCGTGACCGCCCTTCAGCAGGTTGCCTTGTGAGGATCTGCACAGGACCCCTTCCTCGTGAATGTATCTTGTCATCAACCATGTGTTTCAGTCTTTGATAGTACGTGGGCCCAAGGAAAATCATAGCTGTGAGCCGTCGGCCTGTGTGACCATTATACATGGTCTCAAACCCTCGCATTTGATACCCACATTTGTGAAGAGCTTTGCTGATATTATCCACCTAAAACAACACCGAAAGACAATTAGAAACCAAAAATAATAAGGCGTACTTTTGTACTTTATATTAACTACTAGTAATAATATCAGTTTAATCATTAAAGATTACCGTGAGATAAACGAAAAGAAACATCCATAATGTTGATATTAAAAATATGACATGTTATTCCTATGGGCCACAACTACTAAAAATCTCATAAACAAATAGTCAGTCTAGTAACTAGTAGAACATCAAAAAACAGAAGATTGAATGATAAAATTTCAGAACCCAGAAACATTTTACAACTTACAGTGACATCAGTAAATGGAGTTGCATCTCCTTCTTTTCCCATATGGGCAGCAACCTTCCCCATAATACATTCAATAAGCTGGCCAATAGTCATTCGAGAAGGAATAGCATGCGGATTTACAATAATATCAGGAGTAATGCCTTCCATAGTCCAGGGCATGTCTTCTTGAGTGTAAGTCATGCCTACAGTTCCCTTTTGACCATGCCTACTGCTGAATTTATCTCCAATCTGCGGGATCCGAACAGATCTTACTCTGACTTTCACAAACCTTAACCCATCCGCATTGGTTGTCAGTAGAACCTACAAGGACCTAAATTGTAAGAAAAGGAAGATAGGTTCCCAGAAACTCCAATAGTTAAGTCATGATTTTATTTTTTTCTCTCACGCACACAAGTAGACCAGAGTTTATCTGATACGGTTGTAATATCACTAGTGAATATCACAACCGATGAGATCTGGTCAATAATTGTCAGAAAGGCAAACTCAATGCAAGCCATCTTACTTGATCCACTATCCCTGTTTCACTGTGACGTAAGCTTATGCTATGGTCACGCCTTGTATAACGCGCAGCCTGACCCTGAGCTTCTTCCTGAGCAATAGGAGTGGTCTTTCCAATGATAACATCTTCACCTGATACTCTTGTACCCTAACAATATAAAATATATTTTCAGAATATACCACCAATGTTGATTTATAATGCTGACGCAAGAAAAATAGAAGAAAAAGAAAGGTGATCAAAACAAAGTGGATATACTGACAGGAGGTGCAAGACCATCATCATCCAGTTTATCATAAGAGCCATGACGCATGCCCTGTAAAACAAGTTCACAGTTGAATGCTTAACATTTATTAAGGTAACAAAACATAAACCAAATTGATACAAGTTATCACCATAGTATTAGCCCTGTCTGGACGCCCAAAATCCTCCTTGACAAGTGTACCCATCTTTTTCTCCTCATCCCTGTAAAAGTTGCAAGGATTGTTATTATATTGATGCAAACGGAGTGTGGCATGGACCAAAACAGCATCGTGCTCACCTATATGAACGAAAGAAAAGAGACCTAAAGAACCCTCTATCAATGGATGATTGGTTCATAATGACAGAATCTTCTTGGTTGTACCCAGAATAGCATGCAATAGCAACAATAGCATTCTGAGGCAAAAATGAAGAGCAACAGAGAAATTACAAATGTTATTTTAAAAGTAAAACCAAAAAAGATATTGAAGATGTAGTAGTTACAATGCCAGCAGGAAGCTGCCTAAAGTGAAGGTGCTCCATGGCTCTTGTGGTAACAAGAGGTTTTTGGGGATAGTAAAGAACATAAGCCAGTGTATCCTGTATAAAACAATTAAATTGAAGTAAGAAGTTGCACAAAATGAAGATCAGAGCACAATAGAGCTAAGCGTCACAAACAGACCATTCGGAATTGGTAGTTGGTAACGTATATTCCCATTGCTTGCTTTCCCATAGCTGATTGATATGTGTTACGAGGGGACTACATAAACCAATGACAAAGAAGTTGAATTCAATGAAAGTAAATAAAACAAGAAGCAAAACTCCTGAAAATAACAAATATACCTGGTTGTGATCGGGAAACGGAATAATTGAAGCACAAACACCTAAAATCAATGATGGGTGAATCTCACAGTGTGTATAAGTATCAGAATAGGCTTCCTTAGGATTGACCCTTGCTTGTACCAAATCCTGGAACAAATTTAGCAACCATCATAGTGCCATTTATCACAGCCCACCAATAAGGTATAAAGGTTGGATTAAATACTATTTCTTACATGAATAGTCATGGATATCATAGTAGTCTCTTCTTCTTCTGTATCAATATACTCGATGAATCCCTTGGCCACAAGATCATGCCAGCCACCATCTTCCGGTGATTCCTAGGAGAAAAGAATGGTAATGATCTCCCATTGAAAACAAAAGGTTGTTAAAAACATAAAAACCTATTGGCTCACCCTCTGTTGCAGAGCAAAAATGTCCTTCTTCTTAATAAGAAGTCTTTGATTCTCCACAATAAATAAAGGCCGACTGCAACGGCCATAGTCAGTGTAGATTCGCAGCTCCTTTAATCGGATATCTCTAACAACCCCAACTTCAGTATTGACATCAACCTGTGCAGGTGAAGATCGATAACATCAGACTTAACCATATGTTTTACAGTACAGCAGGGCCAAAATGTTGTAACATACTCAACTAGTAAGATCTCAATATATAACAGTCAAATGAAAACTGGAATAACCCACTTGAATTCAGTACTTACTAAGTAAATAACTGAAAGTCTTTGTCACTATTAGGTCTCAAAAGCATTTAGCTCTTAGACCTGTGCCTGATACTTTGAGAAATTGAATAACCACCAATTTGTAATTGGTTCAGGTGCAACAAAATCCAGAATTATAAAAATTTATTGGTGTCTTCCTGATTGATCTTGTTAAATTTACAAATTAAAGGTAACATAATTCACATAAGGATGTTTATAGATCATTAGCAAAGAGCAAAAGTCTTTCTAGTCACAAACCACTGGCATACTTATTTAATTTGTCTCTGTTTAATGGTTTGTTTGACATACAAAAAAAGATAGACAACAAACAGCTTAGATCTAAAGTCCACTTTGCAACATAACAGAAAGCAAATGCTTGCAAAAAATGCACACGAGTGAGTCTCATCAAATGAACTTTCTATATACTTGCCAAAATCTGAAAAATGTCATAAAATTGGATACTCACGCGTCTCCTCAGCTTTCTCAATGTCTTCACCAACATATCAGGATTACGATGAATACCCACCCAGCAACCATTCACAAATATCTTTGTAGCTTGGGGAATAACTGCTGGTGATATTTCCTGCAAGTAAAGGGAAATATCAAACCATGTGAGAAAACAAATATCATCATCAGTTTGCTGAAAGTTCCAAGATATGCACCTCAAAATTCTCAGTACCCCATTCTTCCAAGAACTCCAAAATGGGATAAGCTGCTGAGCCAACAGTTATATAGACCATTAATGCAAGATTTTTCACCAGTCCACATGCCTAATGTTAGACCAAAATGATTCCATTAGATCAAAGAATATTGTCATCATACTTAAAGATGTTAGACAACAAACAAGACAGAATATCTACTTGTCCTTCAGGTGTTTCGGCTGGACACATCATTCCCCATTGTGAATTGTGCAATTGCCTTGGTTTAGCCAACTTCCCTGATTACGAATTGGACAATTATTTAAGAGACAACACAATGAAAGAAAAAAAACTTATGACGGTATCATGCTTAAACATACCTTCACGGCCAATTGGAGAATTTAATCTTCGTAAGTGTGACAAGGTAGAGGCATATGTTAAACGATTTAAGACCTGCAACAGGAAATTTAATACAGAGGGAAACATTTTAATAGAGATGAGGGTTAATACCACGGTACTATAATAATAATAATGATGATGATGATTTAAACCTGTGACACTCCAGCTCTAGTCCCAGCTGCATTTGCTTGGCCCCAATTCCCAGTCGCAAGTGAGTATTTAAGGCCACTGGTAATGGTTTTTGCTTTAATGGCAAATTGCAGGTTAACATCCTTCCCATTGTCAACACACTGCCATCCATGGAAAATGTCGATAAACAAAACAATGGAAGAACTAACTCATGCTATTGTAAAAAAAAAAGAAAAAAGAAGGCTTTTTGGGGCAAATACCTTCTGCACATAAGACCTGACATCCCTAGTCAACTTTCTGAACAACTGTAACCACCATAACAAAAAAGTTAGTCATATAGTTGGTGTAGCAATATCAAGTATTGTCCAATATAGCACAAACCATTCTGAACAGGCCTCCAAGTAGAGGGCCAGCAAGGTCAAGCCTCTTATTGCCATAATGATCCCTATCATCTTCAGCTCGACGGCCAAGTGCACAAAGAAGAAGTCGGTGAATAATATACCTGATGAGAAAAGAATATATTAGTGGAAGAAGTATTGTTTCAACATCTAATAGAATCTATACATACCCAAAATAGTAAGCTTTTTTGGTCTCGCAATATTCTCCAACACCAACATGGGGAAGCATTTCCTTTTGAAGAATCTCTTTGGCATACCTAAGATATTGTGCCAAGAAAATCCATGATGAGACCCTGGTCAATAAAAACTAAAAAAATCTTGCAGATCCAGAACATTTTGCCAGAAAGCACATACTTAATCCTCTTCTCTCTAGTTACACCAACAGTTGCTCCACGCTTGCCAATGTAATCTAGTGCAACCTGCAGTAAATTATAAGTTCGTCGGTAAGGATCAATTACTAAGGTAGAAAGAAAGAACACTACATATTAGAGAACAAGACATGAAGATCATTCTGGGAAAAATTGGGATAAGTTCCATTTACGTAGTCCAACATGCTTACTGAAGCCCTGACCTAAATTGAAGGAAGCCATTGCATAACACAGAAGTTGAACTAGTAACTAGAAGACTATCCTCAGTTAATATGAATGACAAGGTAAGAATAGAGAAGCTGCAATGTGCATTGAAAGTATGCGAAAGGTTGAGCAAATATAAGTGCCAATTTAATGATAAGAGTATTCTCATCCTACCATAATGTTCCTCACCAATAAAACAAATATAAAAGCAACTCCAATCATAATCTACCACAGAAACACAAGCGGCACCTGTTGATTTTGAATAACAAATGCCTCTTCAAGAGAGGGCCGGAGCAACTCCATCATTTGGGTATCAGAAAAGTCATAGCATATGTGCTCTAATATGTCCTTATCAGCAACAAATCCCAAAGCCCGAAACACAATAATAATTGGAATCTCAGTTCGAATATATGGTAGAGTAGCACGAATATACTGTCCTGAAGAGCCCTGCAGTAACACAAATCATGTACATGCAGAATGAGATACATATACGGAATAGTATCCATTTCTTCCATGAGAAGATAAGGAGAACTAAACAGGAAGCCCTTATGAAACAGTTGCTCCTATTACCCCTTTGGCACTGGTTCGAGAAAGCATCCGGACAAACATGGTACTGGGTGGCCGGTTCTGAGATTCTGCCATGGAACGAACTTCTCCCACAAAGGCATATTTGTTTGGCTGCCTCTTCTTGAAAACATAGACATGATTGGTACTCATCTTCTCTTGAGCAATTAAAACCTTTTCACTTCCATTTATGATAAAATACCCACCCTGATCATAGGGACACTCCCCAAGTTCTGTCAAATCTTTCTCGGAATTCTGGAATAGTGTGCAATAACTTGATCGAAGCATTATCGGGACCTGTAAATACAAGATAACAATTTCAAAAGATGCCAGAAAGCAGTACAATCATAAGTTTCCAGTGAAAGATTCATATCACACCTTCCCTATAAAAACTTTGGTGAAATCCTGGGTTTCAGTGATTTCTTCACCATCATGACCTTTCCTTATAACCCTCTTGGTAACATCAACATATAAAGGAGCTGAGTATGTTAGGTTCCTCAACCTTGAAGCTTTAGGGAACAAAGTAGCATTTTCTCCATCAGACTCCGTCATCATTGGTTTACTCAAGTAAATCTGACCAAAGGTGATCTTATAGACAGTCTGCAAGTGAAGACAATTGCGTCCACTATTAGAAGCTAACCACAAAAAGGACAATTAAATCCACCTATCTAGTCATTAATCAAAGCAAAAATTCTATCATTGGATTCCAGTTCTCCGGCCTCAAATGAGCTTGAACGTCAAAAGCCTACTTCTAGAGAAGTACTTAGACCATATTGGAAACTACCAGGAGCAAAATTAATTAGAACGTTACGAATCAACTAGGGCTTCTTTCCTAAAATCCATGGTATTCCAGTTCGCACAAACGCCAAATTCCATTTTCACAGGCAACACTGAAGAATCTCCAAATCTCAGTGTCTAGAAAACGAAAAAATTTTATCCGTAAAAGGAAACTGTATAGTACCTCGGCAACATCAGACTGGTGACCAGGATTGTGTTGACTCTCGGGTCGAATCTCGATGTCAGCCGACTCGTCAACGATTTCCTGCATTGTGTTTTGGATGAACTCGTCGAAGGAATCAAGCTGTTGTCGCACCAAACCCTTCTCTTCGAAGTAGGCAGAGATGACAGCCCAAGCATCCTCCTGTGTAATATCCTCCTCACCGTCTTCCTCCTCATCGTTCATATTCTGATCATACTCCTGATCGTCCTCCATTGAAATGAACTCAAATTCAACTATGAAATCCTAGGGTTCGGCTTCACGCTGGAATTTTTTTTTCAGATGCTAATAATTTGAAATTGGTAACGAAGTTGAAGCTTTAATTGTATTGAATTAGGGTTTCAGTTCAAAATTCAGATAATTTAATAGCGCCCAGTGAGTCTGAACCCTAGAAAGGTTTTCGAGTTCTAGCCAGTTACACAGTTCGGCTATTGACCAAGATTTAGGAGTCGGGTGTCGTTACAGGCCTTTAACTACGACGAAAGTGGCTGGTTGGCCTCTTTGCCTTTTACTGGCTGCTCTTTTCTTATTTCCTTTCTCTTTTTCCTTTTCAAATTTATGCATTATGGTCATTTATTAAAAAGGTGTGGATTAATTTTAGGGATGTCAATTTTAGACCGACCGAGCTACGGGCAGGCCATAGATTAAAAGTGGTCAGCATGACCTGGCCCTACCTGTGGCATGACCGTTACTTCAAAAACGATGTCGTTTTTTACATTTTAAAAAATATATCTATATAAAAGATAGATCGGGTTGGCCCGGCTCGCACAGGTTGTCGTTTTTTACATTTAAAAAATATATATATATATAAGATGGGTCGGGTTGGCCCGGCCTGCACGGGTTGACCTATCCCAACTTGTCGAGCCACGGGCCGACCCACAGTGATGCAACAGAAGAATTTAGAAAGTATTGAAATCCCATCTTCTAAATATGGCTTAATGCTTCATATTTAAGCAAAATTAATGGATTTTTTAAATTTTGATGTACCTTACATTCTTTATGAAAAGAAAGGAACAGAATTAATTCCAATGGCATTTGTTTGTACCAAGAATTTTGTATAGAGAGAATTGAAATTCATTTGGCCTATAATGGTAATTTTACATTACCATGATGACCTTACATTGATGTAGGTATAATAAACTCATGTATGAATAATTAGACAAACTATTTTGATATGACATTATTGTTTTCTTTTTTATGTATTTCTACACTCATTTTTATAACTAAATTGAAGGAAGTTCAAGTACTCCTCACATTTCAACCTCTTTATAAAGATTCGATAATTTAACTTAGGTTTATGCAAATTTGGTCCCTAATATAAGAAACCATATTATATGCTGGTACCTTGAAAAACAATTGCAAGATTGGAGAATCACTAGGTTAAAAAATATTTAGCTGAGATTAAAAGTGATATGAGGCTATACCAAAAAAAAAGTCACAATGTTAAATGGAAGATAAAAAATTTACTTGAAAAATATAACTATGAAAAAGAAAGAAGAATGGCAATTAACTACGAAATTGGTAGTAATAGTTCATTTGATAGTAATGATGATACTATTAACAATACCAAAGGTAGTATACTAACTCGAGAATAATGGGTTGATGCAATCATAACTAATGGGAGGAAGAGAAAAAGTTAATTACCTAACATTTTTGCTCCATGAATAAATTATAAGGCTTATCCTTCTCCATAATGCATTACAATCCAGAGCATTTCATAATTCAAAAAAGTGACAAAAGTTAGATGGTGGTATGGTGCATATATGTCATTTAATGTTGTCTAATCTTACTATTATTAGCATATGATGGAAGTTATTGCTTCTAATGGTCTACGATTTAAAATTCTTTCAATTGATGACTATAGCAGTAATCTTTTGAGCAACCTTGTTGAGTGAAAAAAAGACTTGCATAACTTATGGATGTTCAAGCTTATTTGGTGGTTAGATAACTAGGAGATATAACCCATTATAAATTTTTATTTTTCTTCTATAATGAGGACAATATCTTTGAAGTCAATTAGTATATTGAGTCTTCTAAGAAATGATAATACTCTACTAGAAATTTTTTATGATGTAAATGAAATTAGTCTATAAAATATTATGTAGTTTATCACTGACAATGATGTTTATAAAGCAGCTAGGTAAAAGTTTAGAAAACAAGTATAATTCTTTTTATTAGACTCCTTATAATGTGCATTTTATTATAAGATTTATAACTGATTTTCTTATCATTTTACCATTTCATTCAAATGAAGAAAGAGCTTAGGCAAATATCTATAAGTAATAAATGAGTTGTATCTTATCTTGTCAGGTTTACTACTATAATTGAGGTTTCCAAAAATATTGATAGGTAGTATTTTAGTCATATTTTTAGTCTCATATTTAATGCATTCTTTTTGTTTATTTGAGAATTTTTATTTATTTTGGTAATTAAGCTGCTACAGGCAAGTTTGGAGCAATTTGGAGCTTGTTTGATTTGGAAAAATCTAAGGAATGTTGGAATGCCCCAAAGTAAACTTTGATATATTTTGAATTAACTTAGTGAAGAATAAAGGATGAAAAACAAAAACACTCTCTCTATTTGGAATAATCTAAGGAAATCTCAAAATTTTATGTATCATATTGATGAAATTCATCTCCCTTAATATAGGGTTACATATCATTCATACTTCAATTGAAAAACTAACTATTAATACTACATCATTTGAAACTCTAAGATACTAATACTACTTAGAACTTTAACTTATAGTTTTACTTAAACCAAGAAACTAGTTCACAACCAGTAAATAATATCAAACATAAGTAAAAGTATAGCCCAAATATAATTAAACAAAGCCTAAAATAATTAGTAAATCTTGACAAAAGAAATTAGATTGATTGATCCGTATGTCATTAGTAATCGTATACCTCAAAACTGAAGTGAATCACACGTTAGTACAATGATAATCAAATACACAAAAAAGGGGGTTGAATTGTGTAAAGTTTTCGTTAAACCCTTCTTTTGAACAAAACTTGTTCAGTTTAGATTTACTATAACTTTATATCGTAAATGATTCTCTAGAAACTTGTGTAAGTAAGAAATCAAAATCACAAGTAAGTAATAGAGAGAGAGTTAAGAGAATTTGACATAGTAATTTTTATACTGGTTCACCCCAAACTGTGGGCTACGTCCAGTCCTTAGATAACTTTTCTGAGATTTCACTATCTCCAAATGTTTACAATATTCTTTCACTGAGCCTCTTCAGGTCTCTTTACAGTCAGTATTCTTTTACGCTTAGCCTCCTCAGGCTATCTGTAGCACTTTCAAACTTGAAAAGTATATAGAGTTAAAGAAACGGTTAGGCAGTTGAACTCTGTAACTTCCTCAGACTGATACTTTCGACTTCGTCATACTTCCTTCTGACTATTGTATCGTCTGCTTTTTGTACAGCTTCCGTCTGAATTTCGCATCGTCTGCTTTTTAGTTTCATCTGAATTCTTCTTCATCTGAATTCTTCTTCCGTCTGAATTCTGCTTTCGTCTGAATTCTTCTTCCGTCTGAATTCTTCTTCCGTTTGAATTCTTATATCGTTTGATTTTGCTTCTGTCTGAATTTCGTTCCGTCTGCTTTTGCTTTGTCTGATTTCTGCTTCATCTGATTTTTTTTAAGGTTTATTACATCCGCTTTTCATTTATCTACTTCTTTATTTGTCATCAAAATTATTCAACTCGTAAAGTCAATTTTGACTTAACACACATCATGTATAGATTGGCATGATGGTTTGGATATATTGCTTCTTCTGCAAATATGATTTCTAAAAAGTTTTGAAATCTATGAGTTCTCTAAATATAGCATGCTTTCTTTTTCTGATCCAATAGTGTCTGCCTTATTTAAACCTCAAATCCCTGTGGAATGCCAAGACCTTGGATGCTTTACTATCCCTTGCACTATAGGTAAAGTTACAATAGGGGGAGCTTTGTTAGATATAGGGGCAGCTATTAATGTCATGCCTAAGTCCGTTTACACTTCATTGGGAGTCAAGACTCTTAAGTCTACCACTGTAGTACTCCAGTTGGCTGATAGGTCTATTAGGTATCCTGACGGCATTATAGAGGATATTTTGGTTTAGGTTAAGGATTTGGTTTTTTCCGCTGATTTTTATATGCTTGACATGTCTTTTGAACTTATTCATAACACCACACTGATTCTTGGTAGACCTTTCTTAAGGACTGCTAACACCAGGATTAGCATGAAAGAAGGCACCATCACAATGGAAGTAGGTGATCACAAAGTTTGTTTTAATATGTATGAAGAAATGAAAGATCCTTATGAAGATTACTCACTTTTGGGTGTTAACATGATTAATATTGTTGTTAATGATGGTTGCACTGAATTTCAATTATAAGATGAATCCTTTAACTCTGAACTGTATTCACTTGATGCTACTGATGAGGAAGACACCATTTCTTCCTTTTCATCTCTTTGTTTTTCTCCCTCCACTTGCTTATATGGAGGTGACATAACATGCTTAATTGTACAGTAGTTAATTGCAAAGCAACGATATCATCTACTCACATGTGAGTTCTATTCCTTCTATTGTCAGTGATGACCCCCTTGGGGAAAGGTTTCTGTTAATATTTCAGGTGATTCTGGCAACATGGAGGCCGACACTGACGTGGCAATGATGAAGTTATTTCACTGCAAAAAAAGTTTATGACTGAAGATAATAAAGATGGTCCACTTTGAGCTATTCCACTTGCTCATTTGATGCAAAGAGACCTTGACTCTAAGGATTATTCTCAACCACTTACATCTCTTAACTTATCTACTTTTAATTCTTCTCATACTTGAGATACTTGTATGAGTTGTTGTCTAGTGATGATTTAGGTATGCAGAAGGATTTGTCCAAGGCATTGATGCTATAGATCAACCTGAGGCTGGTTCAATGCTTAGAATAGATGGAGATTGTAAAGTTGACCGCATAGAACCTGAACTATCATTGGTTGAAGGAAAGGGGAGTAATATGTTCTCTCTTGAACTTCATGAATTGATCCTTTCTATTGTGCAGCCTCCTAAGACTGAATTAAAATCCCTACCCCCTACTTTAAAGTATGCTTTCCTTAAGTCTAATGAGCAATTACTTGTGATAATTATCAATTCCCTATCTAACGGTAAAGAAGAGAGACTCCTTGCTGTGTTGAGAGAGCACAAGAGGGCTATCGCGTGGACTTTAGGAGACATAATTGGGATTAGTCCAGCTATTTGCTCACATAGGATCCTACTGAGTGAGGTTTCCAAACCTGTGAGACAGCCCCAAAGGAGACACTTATCCTAGATGTGGTTAAGAAAGCAATCACCAAACTTCTAAGTGCTGGGATCATCTATCCCATATTTGATAGCGAGGGTGTTAGTTCGATACATGTAGTGCCAAAAAAAGTGGGGTCACTTTGGTTAGAAATGATAGGGATGAGCTTATTCCTATAAGAGTGCAAAATTCTTGGCGTATGTGCATAGACTATAGAAGATTAAATGATGCCACATGAAAAGATCATTTCCTTCTTCCTTTTATTAACCAGATGTTTGAGAGACTTGTAGGCGAATCTCATTACTGTTTTCTGGATGGTTTCTACGGGTACTTTCAAGTACTTATTGCACTAGAGAACCAAGATAAAACCACTTTTACATGTCCTTTTGGTACCCTCACTTATCGAAGGATGCCTTTTGGATTATGTAATGCTCTAGGGACTTTTCAGCATTGTATAATGGCTGTTTTCTGTGAATTTTGGGAGGAATGCATGGAAATCTTTATGAATGACTTCACTGTTTATGGTGCTTCTTTTGGTAATTGTCTTGCTAGTCTTAAAAAAGTTTTGAAAAGATGCATTGAAAAGTATTTGATACAAAACTTTGAAAAATGTCATTTCATGATCAATGAGGGCATAGTGTTAGGTCATTTGATTTCTAGCAAGGGAATTGAAGTTGATAAAGCTAAGATTGAGTTCATATCTTCTTTGCATTATCCTATCTGTGTTAAAGATATAAGATCATTTTTGGGTCATGTAGGATTTTATAGTTGTTTTAATAAATATTTTAGTAAGATTGCATTACCTCTTTCAAAGATTTTACAAAAAGAAGTACAATTTGACTTTGATGATTTTTGTAGATACGGTTTTGATGAGTTACAGTCTAAACTCATTTTTCCCCTATTCTGATTGCCCCTTATTTGAAATTACCTTTTGAGCTTTCATGTGATGCTTCTAATTGTATTGTAGGAGCTATGTTGTGCCAAAGGGAGGAAGAGCTGTTTTCAGTAGTTTTCGCCTTAGAAAAGTTTAGACCTTGTCTGTTAAATTCTCATGTAACTGTTTTTACTGACCATTCAGTTGTCCTCTATCTTCTTAAGAAACCACAATCTAAGCCAAGATTGATAAGATGGGCATTACTTCTTTAAAAATTTGACATTGAGACAAAGGATCGAGGCAGGGCAGCGAATCATGTAGCTGATCACTTATGTAGGTGATATGTGCTTAATTGTTGATATTTTTAATTATTTATACTTAGCGATTATTAACATAAAAAATGATTAAGATACTTATTTTAATTCATATATGATTTTAGGAGCAATTTGGGAGCGAAAAAATTAAAATGAGTCCGAAGCATTAAAGAAGGGCATAAGGAATTGAGGGCTGCAACTAAAAAATTGTCCCACCAAAAGGAATAGGGCTGCGAGCATAAATCAGTGGATAGTGGGGAGAAAATTAGAGGAGCAAATTACACGAGAACAAGGAAGGCAGCAAAGAAAATCAAATAATGCAACAGAGACAACGCATGTAACGCATAAGAGGAGCAGTGGTTAAATTAATTGGAGGCTAGGCAAGAAGGAGACGCCACGTACAACAAATAAATGGAATTAAATGGGCAGACTCGGCAGAGACAAATTAAATTTTCAAGATGAGACAACAAAAACCTAAGAGGCATCAGACGACATATGCTAGGCGTGGGCAGAGAAAGATACAAAATTGACGCAATTGAATTAAGGAGACAGCTGGGAGATGACGCGTGGAGGCAGCTGAAGGTATGAGATATTTTCAACTTCAACTACAGCAACAAATTAATTAAGCAGTCATGAAAAAATGCAACAACAGGAGACAGCTTTTAATTAATGAGCTAATTGAGACAAAGCAAAACGCATGAAGCCTGATCGCGGCTCTGTCGTTCGATTAATTAACCAACCTTAGAAACCGGTCAAAATAAAATAATTCCAAGATTGCAGCAAGCTGAACCTCGGGTCATCTCTCTCGATGGAACTGTGCAAAATTGATTTAGAAGACTAGCCTAAAGTTGAAACATGCAATTAAAACAATTGTAAAGGGGGGTTTTGGTTTGAGAGATTAAAATTAAGGA
>JANZLH020000023.1:1547378-1575035 GCA_026770325.2 Erythroxylum fimbriatum | reverse complement strand
TATTGAAGTCATCAAAACTAAACAATTCTTTTCTCATAAATTTTTCTTAAATTCATCAAATTGTCTTAAATTCATAAATTTTCTCACAAATTTCTTTCTCATTTAAATTCATTTTAATATTTCTAATTTTCACCAAAAGTTCGGGTCCCAACACCCCTCCGACGCTCAAGTCAGTATTTGTGAGTGGTTTTGGTAGCTGAGAATACGGCAGAATAACTAGGGTTATGATCTCATACCTGAATCACGGTGGATGCTAGATTTACGTAGATCTTTGTGTTTGCATGAGAGTCTAACACCTGATGGGCCGAACGGGCCATGGACGTGTGAAGATGGGCCTGGGCCTAGCAGAGCCGACCCAACCACTATCAAATGACGTTTGATACGTTTCTTCCGAATAGAAGTCTTTATAATTCTTCAACTTCAAGAGTTTCGAGAATTCTTTTATTTTTCCTATCAAATTGGCAATGAAACTTTTTATATAGTTCACTTGGCCTAGAAATCTTCTGAGTTCATTCTTATTTTAAGGTGGTTTTGCTTTAAAAATTCCTTTCTTTTTGTTTCTATCTAGTTCAATTCCTCTGTTGTGAACCTTTTGGTTCTTTTTAACTAGATGTACGACATTAGCTAGCCATTTAGCATACTTGGCTAGTTTGATGAAACCTCTATTACATTTTTTTTCTTTTCTTTATTATTTAACTTGAATTCTTTAGATTATTACTTAGGGGGTCGACGTTAGGGATGAAACTCTGATTTTATTGGAGTCTATGTTCCACCAAACCTAGCATCTCAGTATAGTCCTATGCAAAACAATTTTTGAATTTCTTCAGGAGCTCGACTACCTCTAGATTTATTCTTAGATCTAGATTCTTACTAACAAAGACTCCACGAACTTCTCCTAGATTACCTAAATTCACTTCTTCTAGTGGCTCCTAATTTTGGCTCCCAAAATCATCAATATTTTAGGATTGATTTTTAACTCCTAGATATGATTGTTCTTCATTTATAATTCTTCTTCTTCAAAAACCAACTTTCCATTCTTACGCTTTTCCACTTCCTCAGAACTTTAGGTTTTGCTACATTCTAAATTTAGTTTTTTACGGTTGAAGAAACCACAAATTCCTTTTATTAAAAATTACTATCGGGTTCCTTTATTATTGCAACCCTATTCAGTCTATTAGCAAGCATAGTGGCAGTTGTTCTTACAAATATTTCTAACTTTGTCTCCACTTTTCCTTTGTCTTTATTTTTGGGATATTCACCATGAGACAATTTTTGAATTTGCACTAGGTTTGCATAATCTTCATTTTCAAATGATTTCTACTTCATTACCTTTCCATAAAATCAGAAGTTGCTGAGGAGAGGAAGGGATACAAAAGTTAAGAGTAGTTTTGATAACTGGCATGTTTGTTAATAACAAAGGAAGTGATAAGTGAAGACTTCCCTCCCATCATGATATTCATAGAAAGAATTCCCCATGTTTTGATAGTTTTCCTAGTAAATGTAGTAGCATATACTTTAGCTGGGATTAAGTCTTCATTGTCTTTGCCTAAAGCTTGCACTATTTTGGTCGACATAATGTTTATTGTCGACCAATTATCAACCAAAACTCTTGAAGTTGTTTAATTATTGATGCAGGCCTTAACATACAAAGGTCTTATATGTTAAGTTATAGTATCAACTGGTTTTTCTAGAGCCGCCCTTTTTGGAATTCCTGGTCCCACAACTAATACGATACTACACATTCTCATTTCCCAGGATGGTACTCCACCTTCTTCGTGTAAGATTTACCAAATGAAGCACGAAGTTTTATGGAAGAAACAACGCATGGTACCTGAAGGAAAATTTCTCCAATCATAATAAATTCATTGGAATCCTCATCTTAAGTCTCACAGTGAGTTAACTTTTAATGAAATCTAAGATTTTCTTTTATCTTACTTCACTTCTCACTGATAACTGCTACATGGCCTTTTTTATTATTAGGTTCTATAGCACTCTCTTTAAAGAGGACAAGTCTTGTAAAGGAAGGCTTCTTTGATGTTGGCCTTTCCAATGGTAAAGGCTTGATTCTTTCAAACTTGACAGTAGATCTCTGTCATTAAAACTTTATTTTTTGAGTTTGAATCAAAGGTACTAGACTCTTAGGATGTCTTACTCGTTTCCATTATTGAGATGACAACATTTATGGTGGTATTATAAATCAAAGTTGTCTACGGTAAAAAAATAGGATTTTAGGACAATATCTTTGTTTAGAGACTTGGGTGAAATATGTTCAGTGATTCCATCCTATAATTTATACTTTCCATTGGATTTTAGGAATCCATTAATCTTTAGTCCTAGCATTAGTATTTAAATTACAGTTAGGAACAAAAACCTTTGTACTTGAATTTGATGCTAATGTTAAATGACCTTCTAGTAGGTTAACTTTAGTGGAATTAATGGTTGCAACTAGTGGGATTAGATCTTTATCTATCAACATAGATTGGTCAGCTTTAGTAAAATAGTATAATTTCTTTTTTGATTCAATCTTAAACATCATTCTTAAACCTCTAGTATGAATTCATTTGGTGAATCCATATATTATGGTATTTGTAATAATTTTTGCCTCTAATTTCTTCTTTTGTTGGAATTCTATACTCTGACAATAAGGTAATAAACTTTTCTTGCAATAAAAAATCAAATATTTCTTCTATTTTAGAGGTGTCAAAGGTGAACTGAATTTAAGTAGATAGAGTATGCAATTTCTTTTTGATTTCAAAAGATTTACGCTCTAGAGAGAGATAAACACAGGTTTCAAAGGTGTTGCTTCGGCCACTGCTAAATTGTAAGAATTTGTCTTTTTAATATAATTACATACTAAATTCTTCTTCTAGTTTCCATTTTTACCTAAAAAGTTCTTTGTATTCATACATCTTTGTTGTTAACTTAAATAAATCACAAAATTCTATGCCTTGAATATTTTTTTTTTTTCTGTATTTCAATATTGAGACCCCTTTAAGTGAACTTCATATATTCTATCTTAGGGAGAGCAATCCGATATTGACTTCTCATCTTCTTAATTTGGGTGATAAATATGTCATCATTCTCACCATTTTTTGAACAGCTATTGACAAATTAGTTATACTAACTTCAATTTCCGTATGAAAAATTAATAATGAAACAATCCTTCTGTGTTACCTTAGGAAAAGGACATAATTCTTAAGAAAAAAAGCGTACTAGGAGAAGGCTATGCCTATTAATGAATTCAGGAAAAACCTAAGCTTAACATTATTAAAGTTTTGATAATTGGCCAATTCTCTACACTAAATGGTGAATCTAGCAATATGCTCAATGGTTGATTAACCATCTTCTCCAGAAAACAAATTGAATATAGGAATTTTATAACCATGGGGATAAGGATTCTCATGTTGAATTTGCTTCAGATAAGGCTTATAGAATTCTAGGCAACCAAGCTCTCTCAAACCAACTTTGAACAATTCCTGAATAACTTCTTTTGATAACTTTCATATCAACTTATAGTCTTGTTTACGAATGGGTTCCACTAGCTTCAGCTTCTGCACCAAATCCTTGCGTATTGTGAGCTTGGGGCTTAACCGTTTATTGACCATTTCAAGGTTTAATGCACAAAGGTGCCTAATTGAAAATTTCTTACTTATAAAGATTTATAAGTTTTAACCGTAAGTGCACGATGTAGCTGTAGCTAGCATTGACAAGTACGTGTTCCACGAGGATTATAAGTACTAGTATTTAACACTTTTTCTATTATCTAATCGTCAAATTAGGTTGTAGATTTAATTAAAAATTAAACTAAACACAAAGAAAATACTATGAAAAGTCAATATAATAAGTAGTACCTAGGTGATGAATCCCTCTAACAATTCTTAAATACTAGCCCTTTTGTTATACAATTAAACTATTGATTATTAAATCGTGAAAATTCCTATCTTATGTTAATATCTTTCTCAAGACTATTAACAGCTAACCCTTGATTAATTAATTGAAATCTAGTTTTAGTTAAAACCTATATATAAGATGGCATTATTGATTCGTAAATTTCACTATTAGGATTGACCCTAATCTAGAGGATTTATGTCAACTTATCTCTAGGTTTTTATACAACTCCTTCCATTTATTCATATAAAAGGATTTCTTAATCTCAATCATATGAAATCAAACATTGGACTAATATTCAGATATATTGGTTCAAGAATTCAACGCATAACTGAATCATAATAAATCAATCAATAAAATTGCATTGAATAAAATATTAAACCATATTGTCATTACAATTTAGGGTTCATTATACCTATGCACTAAACAATTTTAGTTCCTACACAAAGAAAACAAAACCAATAACAAATATTTAAAAGAAAAAATAGAAATAAAAGAAATCATATTATAAATCTTCCATTTTTCTCTCATGAATCTTCTTACAATTCATATTGAATAATGCTCTGTATCAAATCTTGTGACATAATCTTCGTTTTTCCTCATCCTCTATTTAGAACTACCTCTTCACTGTGTTTCTTGTCACTAAAAAAACACTCCTAAACTCACCTCCTCTATTCTGCCTTTGATAATGTCCTTTTATAGTAAAAACTATGGTTTTTTGATACATATAGTCACTTACACAGTCATGTAGGTGATCGTGCATCTCCAAAAACACTTGAATTTGCAATTTTATACAAACACAAAGACTTACATGGGTAATATAAATAGCCACGTATGTCAGCATACAAGGGCATGTATCTTCACACAGCCAGAAATTATATATTAAAATCTCCACATGTTTACAATGACTTACACAGTCACTATATAGAATCTTGTATCTCCATGTTGCTTCAAATCTTCGTTTTATGCCACAATTTCATTCGAGTTCTTCTCCTTTTGGTCTATTGATTGACTTATTTCGTGTTAGTCAATATTGTAATAAACCGCAAGTGCATGACGTAGTTGTAGCTAGTACTTGTAAGTACAAGTCGATCTCACAAAGATTATAAATACTCGTAATTACCCTTCCTCTATTACCTAGCCTACAGATTGATTTTAATTTTTAATAAAAAGAAAAAAATAAACAATCAAAGAAATAGGAAATGATAATGAATGAAAAGACAGTGGAATTCACTTCGAAAACTATTGTTATCAAAAATTAGTATTTAGGTTCGAATCCCTTTAAACCCTTAACAGATTGATCTTTTATCATGCAATTATTTTGTTGATGTATTGGATCGTGGATATTACTATAGTATGCTAATAGTTGACCTTGATTCTATTAAACAACTTATCCTAAGGTCTCTATCTGAATTACTTAGGTTAAATCTTATAGAATTGTGTTACTGATTTATAAGTCCCTCTATTATGTTTAACCTTAATCTGGAAGATTTATGTCATCCTATTGTTAGGGTTGCAATAAACTCTTTCTAATTACGGTAGACCTATTCACACTAAGATTTCTCAATCTTTACGTATGAAATCAAATTATGATATAATATTCTCAGGTTATTAGAACATAAATAAAATGTGTAATTAGATCACAATATATCAAATAACCAGTTGCATTAATAAAAGAATGAAATCATGTCAAAGTATTAACATAAGGTTGATCTAACCTAAATACTAACTGGACATGTAGTTACATACTATCGAACACGAAATTAAACATATAATGGAAGAAAAATGAATCGAAAACAATGGGTCCATAATTCTAAATCTCCCTAATTGTCTTCTAACGAAAATTTTTTAGATGTAGAGGCTTTATCTTATATATTCCGATGGATCTTTCGATGATTTCTTTGTGTTTTTCACTTCCCTAAACCAAAATCTTCCCTTTTTGGATGTTCTATATGTGTGGAAATTGCCTCCCAAAGTCTCCTCTTCTTTTTGCCTTTGAAACATTGATTTTATATGAAAATCTAGGCTTTTGGGTTAAGCCCGGTCTTTTTCACGGCCATGCATTGAATCCTGCATAATCAGAATTCGCCAAGTATCGCAAAAATGCATGGCTATATGAAAGTACACGATCATGCACTCCTTCCAAATTGCTGATTCTCTTTTTTACGTTGCGTTTTCGTCTGAATTCTTGTCCTTTAAGTCTGTGAAAGCAATTATCACCCATGAAAGCACTTGTAGTGAATTAAGTACCAAATATAAGATAAAAGTATAAAATATCAAGCAAAATACATGAAATATGGGTGTCAAAATATAATCAAATATCCATCTATCACACATCTCCATACTTAAGCTTTTGCTTGTCCTCAAGCAAACCATAATTAAAATTATAAATTTTACAACATCAATCCATCATCAATCTCAACCTATCCATTCATAGTATACATTATCATATCCTATTAAATTAAATTAACATACAATTAGAGTCAAGTTACCCTAAAATTAACTTCCTATGCAATATTAATAGTAATCACATCAACAATCGCATTGAAATCAAGGGCATATCTCTTTACACCCTCACCAAGATTTCACTCAATGCGCTCAAGTGTTTAGAATGAAAGGCATCAAAACTCTCAATCAATTTATGGTAGAATTATTACCATATAATTGCAATACAATCACATCTCCTCCAATTATGTATAAACTAGAAACAAAATTCCAAAGGTCTTTCTAAAGGTTGTAATAGGGTTTAGGTATGGTAAGAATGGGATAATAAAAGGGGTTTAAGTGAAGGAAATTTACTCAAAGAAACATTACAAGACTTGGTTACAAAACACATAGGTCATTTCAACGCAACTCTATTGGTACCATCAATTTATTCTTTTTTTGTTCTTTTCTTTTTATTCTTTTTATTCCAATCAGTACCACAATTCAACAAATATTGGACTTTTCACATATTTCAAAAACAAGTAAATAATGTAAATAACCTTTAATTTTCAAAACAATAAAAAGGACTTTAAAAAAAATAGGATAAAAGTTTATATTTTGGGTTTAAACAATGAACAAGGCTAAGGCTCAATTTGGTTACTCCTAAAGGTAAATTTTAGGGTATATTGATTTTCAAAGAAATAGGCTAAGCAAGTTAGTGAATCTCTAAGTGCCTTCATCATACCAATGCTTCTAACTTAACAAATATGGTCTTGATATACATAATAAAGGCAAGTTCTAGAATCATTCTATTACACAATGATAAAACACATGAAAGAATAATAAGAACTTTAAAATTTTTTGAGAATTTGCACTTTAAGCTAAAAAATTCACAAAAAAGATGGATATATATGTGTGTAAATAGTATGTAATTTCTTTCAGCTTGAAAATTTCAATGATTGTGAAAAAATTGACTTAGGAAACTAAATTTATTCCAACCATTATCCTTTTGCATATCAATTCAAATCAATATTCAACAATAAAGTAGAGTATTCATAGACAGACCTCAACCAATTCAAGATATCAATTAATAAAATTTATAATCAGGATTATAGCAAGCTTGAAGAAATCATCAAAATCATTAAACTCATCCTCACACTTAAAGTCTTACATTGTCCCTAATGTAAACAATATAAGCATATATGAAAAAGTGAGAGGGTTTAGTGGTACTTTTCTAACTATGACAATTTTTTTGATTCTGATCCATCCAATCTGAATCCAATCTGAAACTAACATCCTTGTAAAATATAAAAGAAAATGATAAAAAGAAATAAAAGAGATAGCATAACAGAAAATAAAATCCTATAATAAGACTAGAGCAAACACAAGATAATATCAAAATTGAAATAAAATTAAAATTAACTCATGGGTTGCCTCCCACGCAGCGCTTCTTTAACATCGTTAGCTCGACATATCCTACATTTTTATTGTCATCCTGGATCTATGATCAGTGACTTTTTTTCACCCTTTTCTCCACAAAGCGGTTTCATAGATTGTTAATAAGCCACTTATTACAAGATGATCAAAAGGAAATAATTAATTAGATTAATAAAACCAATAGACTCCATTAATGCCCTTTTTAATGACAAACTGTTAAAAACATAGGGAATAACAAAACTCCCTATATCATCGACTAGCTTGAACAGTTTGTCTTTGAGGAACTAGGAACCCTCTGTACTTAAGATCACTACCAACACCTAATCAGTAGTATCCTTGCTTGATTCCTCCGCCAGCTCTTCCTCAACCTCCTCTACCCACTCTTCTTCTTCTTCTTCTTCCTTGATAGAGGTTTCTGGCTCATCTTCTTCAATTACTTTCTACTGCTTCTCTACTTTCTCTTCTTGGATAAAGACTTCTGCTTCATCCAGAATCTCTTCTTGTAATGTCACTCCAATCACGAAGCCAATCTTTGCCTTTTTTTCTCTCTTGAATTCGCATCGCTCAGCTTTCATGTCAATGAGGAGTTCCATTAATTTATCTGTAATACTTGCTTCCTCTTCCTCTTCCTCTTCTTCTTCTAAGAGCTCATCTTCACTACTAAGGGTGATTGCCATTCCAAATTTAGTAGGACTTGTTTCATTAAAACTAGGCAACTCCTTCGTGGTTCGTTAAATAATATCTCTACGAACTGATACATTTAATTCACCATATTCTGTATACGAGCCTCTGTTTCCTAATTCCTTATGTTTGATTCTTGAATAAATTAAGTCATCACATCTTTCAAAGCAGCAGTTACCTACTCACCTTCTTAAAATGTATGTTCATTCATGAAATCAATTGCTATCTCTTCTTCACTCTGAAATGATTGGAAACTCAAATTATACTCATCATATGTAGGTGAAGAAAAACTCTTATTGAATTCACGTTAACTAGCTACTCTCTCAGTAAGGCATTCCATTTGTTTATCGACAATAATTTCTTTTTCTTCTGGAAGCATTTTTTGAATTGTCCCTCCTTTCATAAAGCTAAACCTTGTCTTTTCTTCACTCTAGCATTTGTGTAGGTTAGCTTTCATTTCAGTAAGGATTTTCATTAATTTATCATCCAAATTTGGCTTGTACATGGAGATGCTTGGTGCCGTAAATATCCAGTTGAACCGTAATCATTCCATCCATAAGTATAAGAGTTGTTCCACTCTAAATTGTAGTTATTCTTATACACTTCAAGGTTGATTATACATGCTAGGTTGCTCTCATCTATATGTTGGTGCTCGACATTCATAATTGTATTGATAACTCCCTCCAATGTTGCTGCATAGGTGTAAATTATACTATGTTTTGATAGATGTTTAAGTGTGCTTTTGAGTAATTCTTAGATTATTATCATTTATATAGCCTTAAAATTATGTCATTATTAATGTTTGTTTATATTTTAAGTGTTTGTATGGTTTTAAGCATAATTTGGACCTTAATTTTATATTTAAGAGGTGTTTGATGTGTGTTTGAGTGTATGGAAATAGAAAATTAAAGAAAAGAGAAGAATTGGAAGTATAGACAAGCCATGATCGTGATAGAGCGCATACAACAATTCTAGCAAATTTTAGCTTTTCCAACATACAACTCTTTTTGTAATTTTAATGTTTTAGGGATATTTTTGGAACCAAATTAAGTGGGTGAACCCTTGAAGTATGAATAACTATTTAAGAACGTAAAATACTCAAAAAGAGCATCTACCATCTTCCAAAGTGAGAGAGTAAGGAGGAGGAGCAAGAAAAACAATCCAGAAATTCCATATCTAAAGTTTAAGTTCAAATCAAGTTCTTTCTCTCTTTCCTTTGTTTATTTCGTTAAAATTGATGTGTAACTTGGATTTGAATATGTTATTTATGTTTACGATGCTTTAATTATCATATTTGGGTTTGTTCTTGCGTTGTTTTGTGACTTGATTGTTGTTGCTTTCAATTCAATTTTCTAGTGTTATGATGTTTGGGTATGCTAATACTTCAATAATAAATCGAGAGAGTGAGTCGAAAGTAATCCGATTAAGTTGGGTAATGAGAGTTAGTGACCTAATAAGTCTCCCATATATCAAATTGGTAATTATACGAAGAGAGATCTTTTGTGAAAACCCGATTATTCAATAAATCACTTAGTTGAAAATGTTGGGTAGATTTTGTGAATCAAGAGGTTACAAAATCTAGTTTTTGTTAATCAATTAGGGTTAATTAATTAGGTCTTGAGAAAGAGTAGTCAATCCTTTAAAAAATCTAGAATCAGTACATAATTGAATCAATAGCAATTAGGGAGCAAAATAACGATAGAATGAATACTAAGCTTCATCTTTGTTGTTCTTCACATATTTGTGGTAGCTTGTTTGTTATTTGATTACTTGCTTAGTTTTATTTAAATTTTTTTAAAATTTTGATATTTTATTTTCATTCAATTCATATCCCGATAGCTTATACAAAGTTAGGTTCACTTAGTTCTAACTGTTTCCTTGTGGGATCGACACCTTTAATACTACAAGTTTACTTTCCGTATACTTGCAAATATTGGGGTTTTTATTAGAAGTAAAACTTGCTCAACATTGCTACATGGCCTGAATATTGGTTGTGCTTCTGAAAACACCTGAGAACACCTCATTCTCCTATATAGTGATGTTTCTAATCACGAAGACATATTCTACCTCCCAAACAAGTCTCGTCTGCTCCATCCTTCCATTGTGAGTTGTGGTTGTGACAATGAATTGTAATTCTTATAATAAACCACAAACTTAAGATTAAGTAGAGAAATTCAAAAGATAATTAAATTAATAAGCCACAAATACAATAAGGTAAAATAAAATAAAATACAAAATAAATACAAAAGGCAAAATTAAAATAAAAGAAACAAAAATAAAGATTAAAATAAAAGGACAAGAGTAATAACATTCAGGGTTTCCTAATATCAAAGTCCCCAACAATGGCTTTAAAAACTTGATTGACTTATTTTAAGTTAGTAAATATTGTAATAAACCACAAATACATGGTGTAGTTGTAGCTAGTACTGGCAAGTATGGGTTGATCCCACGAAGACTATGAATACTAGTTATTACTCTTCCTCTGTTATTTAGCCTAAGGATTGATTTTATATAAAAACAAAATAAAAACTTAACAATTAAAGAAATAGGAAACAATAATGAATGCAAAGATAGTGGAATTCACTTAAAATACTGTTGTTATTAGAAATTAGTTTCTAGGTTTGAATCTCCTTAAACCCTTAATAGATTGATCTTTTATCATACAATTGTTTTGTTGATGTATTGGATCGTGGAGACTCTTATGGTATACTAATAGCTAACCTTGATTCTACTAATAACTAATCCTCAAGTCTCTAACTGAATTACTCAGATTAAATCTTATAAGATTGCTTTAACAATTTATGAGTCCCTTCATTAGGTTTGACCCTAATCTGGAATATTCATGTCATCATATCTCTAGGGTTGCAATCAACTCCTTTTAATTATGATAGATCTATTCACACTAGAATTTCTCAGTCTCTACGTATGAAATCAGATTATGATCTAACTTTCTCAGGTTGTTAGAACATAAATAAACTACATAATCAGATCATAATATACCAAACAATCAATTGCATTAATAAAAGAATGAAATAATTAGAATTTACTGAGTATCACAAAATTGCAAGGCTGTGCCTCCTTCCAGATTGTTGATTCTTTATTTTACACCGTGTTTTTGTCCAAATTCTTCACCTTTAAGTCCGTGAAAGCAATTATCATTTATGAAAGTACTTATTAAGTACCAAATATAAGATAAAAGTATAAAATATCAAGCAAAATACATCAAATATGGGTGTAAAAATATAGTCAAATATCCATCTATCATCTATAAATGCAATTATCACCTATAAACACATTTGAAGCCAAATAAGTACCAAAAATGCTATCAAGCCATTAAATAATAAGCTAAACACATTAAATGTGAGTATATAAATATAGTCAAATAATAATTTATCAAACATCCCTGCACTTAAGCTTTTGCTTGTCCTCAAACAAATCATAATCTAAATTATCAATCTTTCAAGCATCCATCCTTTATTAACCTCAAGCTATCCTTCCTCACTTTAAATCATCATGTCATATCAATCAAATTAACATACAATTTCAAGAATCCTATAACCAACCTTCATAAGTTAATATCAAGAATAGTCATATGGATAATCTTTTTGAAATCAAAAGCATAATTTTTCACACCTTCACAAAGGATTAACTCAATGCACTCAAAGTGTTTAGGGTGAAAGGTGTAAAAAGTCTCAAATCAATATATATATAAGAATTCTTAACCATAAGTTGCAATAAAATCATATCTCTACCACTTTTAAGTAAATTAAAAACAAAAATCAAAAGGTCTTGTTACAAGGTTTTAATGAGGCTTAGGTATGATATGATAGAGATAATAACAAGTTTGATAAAATTGAAAGAAATTTACAAAAACAAAATTACAAGAAACTTAGTTCTTCACAATATAAGTGATTCATCCATAAGTCTATTGGTACCATAACTTTAACCCTATTTTATTTTATTAACTTTTTCTTTTTTTTACTTTACTTGTAACATATGTTATTGTATTTGATTTATTTATTTATATTTATTTATTTTTTAGTATTTATCATGTACCAACAATTAGTGAAATATTGGACCTTTTCGAATTTCAAGTTTCAAGCAATTAATTAAATGTAAATAACCTTCAGGGTTCAAAATAATAAAAAGGCTTCAAGAAAGATAAGGTAAAGTCTAATAATGTGGTTATAATAAATGAAAAGGCTAAGTCTCAAATTTGGTTACTCCTAAGGATAAAATATGGTGGGGCAATTATCGAGAAAAATAGGCTAAACAAAAGTTCAATCTAAATGCCTTTATCATTTTAATGCTTTTAATTTAACAAATGCAATCTTAATATGAATAATAAAAGTAAGTTTTAGAATCATCCAATTATGCATGATAACATACATCAAAGAATAAAAGAGGTTAAAATAATGATGTATTTGCTTTTAGGCACAAAAACTCACAAAAGGGTCTTATATGTGTAAACAAAATGTATTTTTCATTCAAATTAACTATCCCAATGATTACTAAAACGTAACTTATAAAAGCAAGTATATTCTAAATTTCATCCTTTTGCATACTAATTTAATTCAATAGTCAATAATGATCTAAAGTATTTTAGACAGATTTTAACTAATTCAGGATATCAATTCATAAGATGTAATAAAAAAGTTTATAATAAGTTTAAAAATCCCTTCACCATACTTAAAAATATACATCATCCACAATGTACACAATATAAGCACATAAAAATAAAAAAATAAACCACAAAAAGTAATAAAGGGCTAGAATTGGTATTGTCCTGAATAATAAGAATTACAAAGCTCTGAATTTGATTAAGGGTCCATTTGATATTATATACAATCATCCTTGCAAATATAAACATAAAGGGATAAAAATATAAAGGAAAATAAAATAAAGAAAATTAATAAGAAATATGGAAATAAGATAAAATATCATAAAATAAATTCCTATACTATCATAAAAAATGGAAATAAAATGAAATAAAATTGAAACCTATCATAATTTATGAGTTGCCTCGTATGCAATGCTTATTTAATGTCATTAGCTCGACGTCCCCTTCATATTTACTATCAACCTGGGTCTATAATTAGTGGCTTACTTCCACCTATTTCTCCACATAGCAATTTGTAATTTATGAATAAGTCACATGTTATAAGATAATAATAAAGGCATAATGTATCAAATTAATAACTCCAATGGACTCTATTAATGCCCTTTTCAATAACAAACTGTTAATAAAATAAAGAATAATAAAACTTCCTGAATCTTCAGTTGACTCAAACAGTTTGTAACCATCTGTGTTTAGGGTTACTACAAAAAAATCATCAGTAGTTTCCTCATTTGACTGCTTCTCTTTTTCTTCCTCAATCACCTTTGTCCACTCTTCTACTTTCTCTTCATAAACAAAGGCTTCCTCCTTTTCTTCTTCCTCATCATCTTTTTCCTCTCTTCTACTTTCTCTTTTTGGGCAAGGGTTTCCTCCTCTCTTCTTCCTCAATCATCCTTGTCATTTGCTCTTCTTTCTCTTCTAAAGTAGCATTTACCTCCTCGTCTTCTTGAAATGCAATTTCATTCATGAAGTCAACCTTTGTCTCCTCTTCACTCTGAGGCGTTAATAAGCTTAAATAATTTGTTGTATTTAGCTTAATGTATTCAGGTGAATAAAATCTCTCTTCAAATTTACTTTGGCTAGCTTCACTTTTGGCAAGGTATTATGTTATTATGTCTATATGATGTTCTTTTTTTTCTATTGTTATCGTAATTCAACTAAAGCATAATTGTTTCATGCATTATCGTAAGGGTTGCTACACTCTAAATTATAGGTATTCTCATATGATGTACTCTGAGGCCAATTTTGCATGTAATATGATTGCTCCCACATATAGTTTGATACCCAACATTTATGATTGTAATGGTAAACCCTACAAATGTCACAACACAACATAGATATTGGTTGAGCTTCAAAATACATATCACCGTACCTTTTGTTCCAAGTTTGTGATGTTGCCATATGAAATGACATATTATAACTCCAATGAGAGTATTGTCCTTTCCGTCCTTCCATTATGGTTTGTACTTATAACAATGAATATTAAATGCTAACAATAAACCACAAACACAAAGTCAAAGTAGAGAAGTTCAAAAGATAAATAAATGAATAAGTCAATAATAAATAAATACAAATAAAAATAAAAATAAATACAAAAAATAATGGTTAAATTAATAAAAGCTAGACTTTCCTAATATTACAATCCCTAGCAGCAATATCAAAATCTTAATTGAAAATTTCTTATTTATAAAGATTTATAAATTTTAACTGTAAGTACACAATATAGTTGTAGCTAGCATTGACAACTATATACCGATCCCATAAGGATGATAAGTACTAATATTAACTATTTTCTATTATCTAACTATCGAATTTAAAAATGAAACTAAACAAACTAAATTAAGATTAACACAATAATGAGCTTAGATAAAAGAAAATGCTACAAAAAGACAATATCAAGTAAATAGTACCTAGGTGATGAATCCCTCTAAAAATTATCAAATATTCACCCTTTATCATACAATTAAATTTATTAATTATTAGAGTATAAAAGTTTCTATCTTATGTTAATATCTTTTTCAAGACTGTTAATAACTAACTCTCAATTAATTAACTAAAATCTCTTTCTAGTTAAATCCCATAAGATTGCATTATTAATTCGTGAATTTCACTATTAGGTTTGACCATAATCTAGAAGATTATGTCGACCTATCTCTAGCTTTGTATGTAACTCCTTCTAATTATGGTAGATCTATTCACTTATAAGGATTTCTCAATCTCAATCATACGAAATCAAATAATGGAATGATATTCTGGATATATTAGTTCAAGAATATAACATATAATTGAATCACAATAAATCATTCAATAAAACCACATGAATAAAATGTTAAATCGTATTGTCATCAAAATTTAGGGTTCATCACACCTAGGAACTAAACAATTTAGTTCCTACACATAGAAAACAAAACCAATAACAAATATTCAGAAGAACAAATAGAAAAAAATGAAATCATATTTTAAATCTCCTTTTTGTCTTTAGTGAATCTTTTGGGAATTCAGATTGAATGAATCTTGTGACGTAATTTTCATGTTTTCTTCATCCTCTATTTAGAACTACCTCTTCTCTGTGTTTCTTACGACTAAACTCACCTCCTCTATTATGCCTTTAATAATGTCCTTTTATAGTAAAAATTAAGGTTTCTCACTTGAATTCACAATTTTATATAGGCATAGAGACTTACACGAGCAACATACACGGTTGTATCATGGGCTTGTATCTTCAAAAGGCCAAAAATAATATTTTCAAATCTCTACACGTTTACAATGATATACACAGTTATTGTACACAATCGTGTATCTTTGACTTGCTTTAAATCTTCGTTTTATGCTATAATTTCATATGAATTCTTCTCCTTTTAATCCATGAAGGCAATTATCACCTATAAACACACTTGAAGTGAAATAAGTATAAAAAATACTATCAAACCATTAAATAATAAGCAAAATATATTAAACATGGATATATAAATATAGTCAAATAATCATTTATTAGTGCCACATGAACATTCTCTTTTTTATGAGGAGGGACATATCTTTTGTTTACAAAAGAAGTAGTTGGAAGGTGACTATATTCGTCAACTTCATCATATTTAGAGCAAGATGTCCCTTGACTCCTTCGAAGATCTGCTTTGCTAAAACAAGAGAATTTTGCCCAATAATCTATACCAGAGTGGTAGAAAGTTCTTCAACCTTCTCTTTTAGTATCTTGATTGCCTCAGTTATGGAGGCCGAGTTGGACTTTAATTCTAAAATTTGGTTTTTCAAACAACATCATTTTGTTGCAGTGACTTTTGATTTTCACCAACAAGAGAATTAGTTAAAGGCGAAGCTACCTTCTCAAGATTCTCATCCATTTGGGATATAAAACCTTCATTTCCTATTATAGTATGAACTTTTTCCTTTAGAGCTAAAGGCACAAAAATGGGCTCCAAGAAACTTAGAATGTAAAATTCTAAGCTACTAAGAAGCTAAATAAGTTGAAATAAGGTTTGGACTAAAGAAACGATTTGATTTAAGTAAAGGGAAAGCACGAGCTTCAATGAGAATTTGAGATAATGAATACACAATGTAAAGAAAACTGGAAAACAATAGTAAGGTGTTTTCATAGTAGTCTAATTATTTTTCTGTGTGTTCAAGGTTGTGTTGTGTATTATATGTGTCTCTTATTATAGTGTTGGTTAATTTATTATAGTGTTGGTGAATTTATATAATCTTCTTAACTTCAAGCAGTTTTCTCACTTCTCACGTTTTAACTAACTACCTACCACTATCTTAACTTCACCCTCAAGTAGCTCTTTTGCAACTTCCTAACTTCCAACCCATTTAGCCACGTTTCTCCATAATGTCCATTACTCACTTTCATCTTGTTCAACCTCCACATTCTGGACTTCTACCACCTATGAATTCTCTAGCTAAACATTTGTTGGACTTCTATGTTTTAGGCTCTTTCAACAATATATTTGATTTCTTTTATCATATCAACAATCTTTGAAAAGCATTGGATAATTAGAATTAGAAAATCATCATATTATACATCACAATGTCATTAAGTTAAGTAGTATATATATTCATATAAATAATATTATGTAGTTTAAGTGAGTCAAAAATTCATCTAAGATTGTGAAAAATAAATTCAAATGAGTAATAAAAGTTTAACTATATCTTCTTAAGAACTTTTGTTTGCCTTCAAGTTTTAGTACAAAGACAAAGAATAAGTAATTTTACATTGTGATGTTCCAAAGTTGCTAATAGTTTCTTATACATCACAATTAAAAAGTAAATTATATTAGGTAGCTAATGCTTTCTTTCTTTTCATGCTTTTAATGGATCTTCTCTCAAAAGTGATAATATATCCTGACTGTTTGAATTCCAATTAGTGGTCTTTAGGTTTTGGGAATTTTGGAACAAAGGGTTGAATACTGTACCATTCTAGCTCATTTGTCAGTCAGAAAATGGTACTAGAAACTACAATTTTTTATTGGACACTAGTATCGACTAGTACTAGAAATACCAACCAGATATCAATCTAAAATACAAAATTTGAAAAGTACCATAACCAAATTGCAAAAAATTAAAATTTATTCTAAATTCTAACCTTAGTCGTCGACCCCCTCACTCATATGCCATTCTATATTTGTGTTTCATTCACGCTTTACAGGACTCTTCACAATGTTGTTCCACCGTCATCTTAGCTCTCCTCCTCGTCAGTTAGTTGTCTCCTTAGACCTTACCTCTATCTCTCTTCTTTATTCCATCTCCTCACCGTAAGTCTCCACTCTCCTCTCTGTTGCTGCTTCCTATCTGTCATAGTGCTGCCTCCCCTGTGCCGTATCCTTTTATCATCCTTTGTTGATTTTACTCTTCACAAGCTTTTCATTTTGAGTAGGCAACTTAACTTGTTAAGTATTAAGTTAGTCACGTGGTAGTCACATGGTCAGTGTTATCGTTTTAACTCTGTTGTATATATTATGAAATCTAGCTTTGTATTGTACAGTTGACATAATAAAACAAAGCTAGTTTATTTACTCTATTTTCTCTCTCTCTCTCACTCGAATCTTCTGTTCATGGTATCAAAGCAGTAACGATCCCGGTGATTGGTCGTTACTGGAAGTCGATTGCAGCCAAATACCACACGGAGAAGTGTGTTGGAGCTCTACGGTGGCTGTGTTTTCTTCAGTGGTGAAGAAAGGAGCTTTGTCTTACTGAATCGCGAGGCTAGGGTTTCGAGCTTGGAATCGTTTTCTCAACCAGTGCCTTCAGCTTGTTTTTCTTGCGATAATGAAGGGTGTCTCTGCGGAATCCCCTACTGGTTCAACTCTGGACCCTCGATTATGAGGTATACATGAAGAAAATCAGGTGTATCTCCAGGGATCGGATTATCCAGGTATGAGTTTAGTTACTACAGTGTTGAATGGGAGCAATTTTTTGAGCTGGAGTAAATCTGTGAAAATTGCCCTAGGAGCTAAGATGAAATTAGGGTTTATCGATGGTACATTCCCGAAACCTAGTCCAGGCTCAATTGAATGTGATAGGTGGATTAGGACTGACTATATGGTTAGATCCTGGCTTTTAAATTCAATTTCAAAGGATATTGTTGAAGCCTTTATTTACACAAATTCTGCCCAAGAATTGTGGCCAGATTTGGTCGGAAGATTTGGGGAGAGCAATGGGCCTTTATTGTATCACTTACAAAGGCAAATTAGTGTTGCATCTCAGGGTAATATGTCTGTAGCAAGATATTTTACTGGTTTAAAGAAATTGTGGGATGAGCTTTAGTGTCTCATGCCTGTCCTATAGTGCACATGTGGGGCAGCTGCACAATGCATTTGTGGAGCACCTAAAGCTTTGGCAGATTTAAATTCCATGAATCAGCTAATGCAATTTCTGATGGGGTTGAATGAAAGCTTTGATCATATTAGAAATCAGATACTGGTTATGGAACCACTACCTTCTATTAATAAGGCTTATTCTATGGTGTTGAGGGTAGAAAAACAAAAAGAAATTCAGCTGGTTTTTGGTGAAGGAATGGATAATAATGCACGGTTAGCTAATACTGGAGGTGGTAAGAAAGTTGTAGATGGGGGAGGAAAACAGTCCAAACAGAAGTTGGGGAATGGTGATAAGAGTGACTTGTTTTGTAAATATTGTAAGAAGAATGGCCATTTAAAGGAGAATTGCTTTAAACTCATTGGTGTACTCGATTGGTACAAGGAGTTGCAAAAAAAAGAGGGAAAGGGACTGTGAAATCTAATACTACTAATACAGTACATGATACTAATTCATTTACTGTAGATAGTAGTAAATCAGTTATAGATGGTTCTGTTACTAATCATAATCCTCCACTATCTGAATTGATTCAACAAGAGTTGCTGAAACTGGTTAAGAACAAGGCCCTCACTGATCCTCTCATGGTAAACCTTGCACAGCTCTTAGATTTTGCAGGTACACTTCCTCTATTAGCCCTTTCTAGTCTTGATGGTCTAGATTTAGATTCTTGGATAATAGATACAGGAGCTTCTAATCACATGTGTGTGGATGTCTCTTTGTTAACCAAACCTATTATTCCTGCCAAATACATACCTGTTTATCTTCCTGATGGTACTCAAAATCGGGTCCATCACATTGGTGATGTTGTGTTACCAAATGACATTATCTTAACCGATACCTTACATGTTCCTTCTTTCAAATTTAATCTGCTTTCTGTGAACAAACTTGCTAGATCCTCATCTATTACCTTTACATTCTTTCCAAATCACTGCATTTTGCAGGACCTGAAGACTGATCGTATTTTGGCAGTGGGAAAGGTTATAGGAAAATTGTATATCCTTGATAAGGATTCTTTTAAGGCAGATACAGTAGAAAAATTTTCATTGTGTAGTATTACAAGTGATGCCAATAATGTACAGTCTACGTCAACATACAAACTTTGGCATAAACGCCTAGGACATGTTTCCGATGTTGTACTTAGACATGTAATTCCTTTTGATAATAAAAGTGTTGAAGAGAGTGAAATTTGTGATGTTTGTCCACTCGCCAAACAATCTCGGTTGAAGTTTCCTCATAGTCACATTCATATTGTTTCTATTTTCAGTTGATTCATGTTGACATATGGGGACCCTATAGTCAACATACTCTTTCTGGGGGTAAATTCTTTTTAACAATAGTGGATGATTTTAGTCGAGCAACTTGGACTTATTTCATGGCTCATAAGTGTCAAGTTCTCAGATGTTTGGACAATTTTTTTAAGATGGTTAGGACCCAATTTCATAAACCAGTTCAGATAGTCCGAACAGATAATGGGGCAGAGTTTTTGAGTGGAGACTGTCAGAAATTGTTTACAGATTTGGGGATTTTACATCATAGGTCTTGTGTCTATACACCTCAACAGAATGGGGTTGTGGAGAGGAAACACAAACATTTGTTACAGATAGCTAGAGCTCTCATGTTTCAGGCTTCTTTACCTAAACGTTTTTGGGGTGAGTCCATTCTTACTGCTACATATCCCATTAATAGGCTTCCTTCCCCACTTCTCAAGTGGAAAACCCCTTATGAGATTTTATATGGTTATCCTCCTAAGTATGATCATATGAAATCTTTTGGTTGTTTATGCTTTGCTACAAATGTTAAGCCTCATAAGGATAAGTTTGATCCGAGAGCTTCCAAATGTGTTTTCTTAGGATATAGTGCCGGACAAAAAGGATACAAGTTATTTGATATCACTTCTGGTTCTTTTCTAGTTTCTAGAGATGTCTTTTTTCATGAAACTACTTTTCCTTTTCAGTCCTTATCTCTTGCACCCGTGGATATTCCACTTCCTTTAATTTCTTCTGATCAATATTATGATGTTTTGAATGACCATTCTTCTGCTCCTACCTTCCCTCCTTCCCACACTGATTCAACTTCTCCTGCTCTTCCTGCTTCTCCTTCTTTGCCATGTCCTGTTGTTCCTACTCCTCCTCTGCGTAGGAGTGCAAGAGTTCCAATTAAACCAGCATGGCTTAATGATTTTATCTCTCATGCCACTACAAACCACTTTCCTCCTCCTGTTGTTCCTTCCTCCAGCTATTCCCTTCCTACTTTCCCTTTTATTCCTACACCTCATTTGTCTTCCACATACATGTCTTTTCTAGCTAATGTTTCTGTTATTGAGGAACCTCAGTCTTATCATCAAGCTAAGGTTCATGATCATTGGATAAGGACAATGCAGCTGGAGTTGGCTGCATTAGAATCTAATCATACTTGGGACTTGACTCCTTTACCTGCTGGTAAGAAAGCCATTGGTTCCCGATGGGTTTTTAAGGTTAAGCTTAAGCCTGATGGGTCAGTTGATAGATATAAGGCCAGGTTAGTGGCTAAGGGGTATCATCAGATTGAGGGTGTTGATTTCACTGACAGCTTTTCTCCTGTTGCAAAAACTGTCACTGTTCGTATATTGTTAGCTGTAGCTGCTCAATTTTCCTGGCCTATACATCAATTAGATGTTAATAATGCATTTTTGCATGGACATATTGATGAGGAAGTTTATATGCTTCCTCCCGATGGGTATACTGCAGCTGGTCCTAATCAGGTTTGCAAGCTTAATCGATCTTTATATGGTTTGAAGCAAGCCTCCCGTCAGTGGAATTGTGAATTCACTAAGCGTTTGCTTTCTTATGGTTTTCTTCAATCTCAGCATGATCATTGTTTGTTTATTAAGTCCACTGGTCTCAATTTTGTGGCACTGTTGATATATGTAGATGATATATTGTTAACTGGACCTTCTGTGGATGTTCTGGCTGATGTTAAACAGTTTTTAGCTTCTGCATTTTCTGTGAAGGATCTTGGTCCTGCCAAGTATTTTTTGGGGTTGGAGATTGCTAGGTCTTCCACTGGTTTGTATGTGAATCAACGCAAGTATGTGCTTGATTTATTGTCTGATGCGGGTTTGACTGGTGCCAAACCAGTGTGTACCCTATTGCCTAAGGGCTTGAAGTTCTCGGCTGATTCTGGATCTCTCTTGGAGGATGTGGGACAATACCGTAGGTTGGTTGGTAGGTTGTTGTATTTGGGATTTACTCGTCCTGATATCACTTTTGCCATTCAGCAATTGAGTCAATTTGTGACTGCTCCATGTCAGGCTCATTGGGATGCTGCTATGCATCTGTTGAGATATTTGAAGGGTTGCCCTTCTAAGGGTTTATTTTTTCCTGCTTCTGTTGTTTCTTCTATGTCTACTTATTCTTCTCCTTGTTCACTTGTTGCTTATTCTGATGCTGTTGGGCCATTCTTTGGTGTCTTGGAAGTCTAAGAAATAGGCTACGGTTTCTCGATCTTCGGCTGAAGCTGAGTATCGGAGTTTAGCATTCACTGTTTGTGAGTTGTTATGGATTTCCTATGTATTGAAAGATTTACAGATTCCTTTTGCTTGTCCGATGCCTTTGTGGTGTGATAATCAGGCAGCTCTTCATATTACTGCCAATCCCGTGTTTCATGAACGTACCAAGCATCTTGATATTGATTGCCATGTTATTCGTGATCAATTTAAGTTGGGATTCATTGCTCCTGCTCATGTTTCGTCCAAGCATCAGTTGACTGACTTGTTTACCAAGACATTAGCTGCTCCTCTTTTTACTCTCTTTTGTCCAAGTTAGGTTTGGTGGATGTTCACCAACCTCCAACTTGTGGAGGGGGGGATGTTAAGTATTAAGTTAGTCACGCGGTAGGCATGTATTCAGGGTTATCGTTTTAACTCTGTTGTATATGTTGTGACATCTAGTATCTAGCTTTGTACTGTACAGTCAACATAATAAAAAAAACCGAAGCTAGTTTATTTACTCTGTTTTCTCTCCCTCTCGATCACTCGAATCTTCTGTTCACTCAGCAACGAGATGTTTTCTGTTAACTTCAAGGTCTCTCCTTTTTCTAGCTTAACTTCCATATCTTCTTCACAAAGACCTGCTAAGCTATCAAGAGCAGTAAGAAACAGGCTCCAATGCGCCAATTCTAGCCCGGACGTGCCTTTGGCAACTGGTAAATTCGTTTCTCTTATCGTTTCTCCATTTGCAATCTTTTTTTTTTTCCTTATTTGAAGGTAAACTTGATTACTTGTTCAGATTTGAAGTCGTTTAGAAAGTGACAGTTGACCCTTTAATATAAGATAAGTGATTGGTGAAAGTGATTTAATTTGGTCGCATATGGCTTGTCCAAAAGATGTAAAGGATTACAGTAATTTCTCCAGAAGAAATACTTTGCTATCATCTGACATTTGAACATGGATTTATGACAGAAAAGCTTATAAATGATACTTCTGTAACTGGTGGTGCGTATGATTTTGAAAAAGCAACATTGTCACTTCTTACTGAGAAGTTGTTATCGTCAACAAAGAAGGTGACGCTAATAAGGCATGGTCTAAGCTCTTGGAATGAAGAGGGCAGAGTTCAGGTTTGTACCGTCTCGGATGTATAAAGCATAAATCTTGATTGGCAAATCGATGAAAGTAATGTTGTAACTCAGGTTTCTGCTGCCTCCTCACACATCTGGATTTCTGCAGAAAAGGCTGTTCCGATGGAGAAACTCCGTGATTTGGAAACTAAGATTATTATCTTTGTGTGTGTTCATTAGCGTTCTATTTCTCTAATCCTTCTCAAGCTTAAGCTTATTATAATGTGGCTTGCAGACATAGAAAAGCAAGTCACTCTATTGTTGTATGTTATGTAATTTGCCAATCATAAATACGTGACTCTTGAGGGGAGCTTGTTTTAAGTGATTTGGACTTGGCATGGAGTACATTGGATTGGCAATGTGTTAAACATCCTTAGAAATTAGGGTAATGCAAGTGATAGTTGCCACTAACTTGAATGTCCATAACCATGTGCAGGGAAGCTCAAACTTATCCATCTTGACTGAGACTGGAGTAAAGCAAGCAGAGAGGTGTAGAAGGGCTTTAGCAAACATCCACTTTGATCAATGCTTTTCAAGTCCAATATCTCGTGCCAAGGTTTGCCTACAAGAACATTGTGCTAAATTTAGTTTTTTTTTATCAAGTAACATAAATATGTTTCCACTGCAGTCCACTGCAGAAGTCATATGGGAAGGGAGAGAACAGCCATTGGTTTTCCTTGATTCACTGAAGGAGGCGCATTTGTATTTTCTTGAAGGCATGAAAAATGGTCCGTCCCTTTTTGTTTGTTTGGTTACTGAGCTTCAGAATTCATCTTTGTCTTGAATTGTTTTTGAACATCAAAGCGTTTGTATGTGTAAATGTAACTAGTCAATTTACATTTAATTTTTTCCTATGACAACTCCTTTGAAAAGGTCAACTTCAATTGTGAAGAGTTAGTCTCTACATGGCATGAAACTTGTTGAAATTAGTTAACTATCGGGCTTTAAGACTAAATCACATTCAGCATTTGGAGGCAGTGGACGCTAAGGGGAAATATCCAAAGGAGTACACAACATGGAGAGAAGACCCTGCTAATTTTAATGTGAATGGTATCTACCCTGTGCGAAAACTATGGGGGACAGCTAGAGAAGCTTGGAAGGAGATTTTGCTTTCACCTGTGAGTTCTTTCCATTCTCTAGTTACGGCTGTGCTTGAATGATAATTTGACTTACATGAGAATCTTGCATACTCTTCAGGGGGAAAATTTTCTGGTTATCACTCACAAATCAATCTTAAGGGCACTTCTCTGTACAGCCTTGGGGCTAGGCCCAGAGAGGTATGAGATGATCTTTTGTTCGCTAGAGTAAGGTTACCTTGTAACTTAGCACTTTCTTTTTCTTTTATCCTTGTTAGATGTTTTTTATTTTGACAAACTGAAAACAAATTCATTACACTAAATCATAACGAACAGTATCCACCAACCACAGTAAGTGTGAAGCTATTTATCACAAAGAACAGGATCCAGTAACCATCTAAGAATAGTATGAAGCCATGTATGACAAAGAACAATATCCACCAAAGATCATGTGATCTTTCTGCATAAAGAATTGTAGTGAACAGCTAAAAGGTGAGTTGCATTGTTACAAGAGCGGGGAACCCATGTAAAACTGATTTTGCTGTCAGAATCAAGTTCTCCTCTAATATAGCTTCAATTATGCCACCATACTGAGCAAAATAATCAACGAAATAATAGAAGTTGCAGAAAGCCTTTCGACACAGACCTCTTTCAAACTGACTGCTTTGACAAGACGAACTCTACCTAAATATCATTCTTAGATACTTGAATACAGTAGTTTAGAACGTATAAACCAGTTTTATGAGCATGGACTTTGTGTAGCCTAATATTATTTTGTATAGATGGGATTGCTTGTCAAGTGCATTCTTCTCCTTCTATACATTGCTTAGCATTTAGTTGGTTCAGGTTCCGGGCGACTGATGTGAATAATGGTGGCATCTGTATATTCAATTTTAACAAAAATGGAGAAGCCATGCTTCAAGCCTTGAACATGACTGCACATATGTATGGTGATCATGTCTATTTTTACTAAAATTTCTTCAAGGCTCAGAATTTTCCGAAAGAAGGCTGACAACCAGGACATGGAAGGCAATCATGCCGTGCTGTTGAGCTGAGGAAGAACGGAAACCTTGGATTACATGTTGTTTATGCTCTGTTCCCGATAATAAGTTGAAGACCTCAATCCTAAATTAGTTACATCGGATGTAATAATTTTATATTCTAGATTAAAGAATCGAAATATGTTGAGTGAATGGGATAATCTTCCCTCTACATTACTGCCTTTATTTATAACGGAATTATATCAGTTTATACAGCCAGGACTTTTGAATACAAAACAAAAATCTGTTACAATCAAAACAAATTCAAAATAGAGATGGAAACGTGTATACAAAACAAAGATCTATTACAGTCTGTACGACAAACCCAAAATAGATAAATAAGAAGCAATATTAGGAATTGAAAGATTTGTTATCTGAAGATATCTTGACACCTTCCCACAAACTTGACGGGGAGAACTTGAGATGTCACGTTTGGAGCGAAGAGTAGTAACCACTTGGAAGTGAGAGCCTTTGTGAGAACATCAACATATTTGTCACTGGATGTCACATAATTAACTACAAGATAACAACGCTTTACTTTTTGCGGAACAAAATGATAGTCAATTTGAATATGCTTGGATGGTTTGTAGAACACCGGGTTCATAGGCATAAATTGAGCACTAAGATTATCACAATACAACATGAACGAATGATGTAATGTTATGTGAAGTTCAAGTATAGTTGTTGTACCCAAACAATTTCTGCAGTAGCTAAAGAAGATGAGAAAACGTTATAAATGTTATTCATGGACTGTAAGAATATATACACATTTACATATACAACAAATCTGGTCAAAGCCTAAGCTAATTAAGGGAGAGATCCTAGGAGATAATTAGGGAATGATTACATATTACAACAGCTCATGTATGACCAAGTAGTATAGCAAAAAAATCATGTACATATGAGTGTACTGTTACGCCCTCTCAAGTTGTGGATGTGATCAACGAGACCTAATCTTGATAGATTGCGAAGGTAGGCTTGTGGCAAGGCCTTGGTTAGCATGTCCGCAACTTGATCCGCGGAGTGAAGATGAGTAACTTTGATCAGCCCACCTTGTACTTGTTCCCGAACAAAGTGGAAGTCAATAACTACATGCTTCATACGACTATGAAATACGGGATTGGCACATATATAGGTGGTGCTTACATTGTCACAGAGAATTGTTGGAGTTGAATGAAGAGGATGATGGAGCTCCTTAAGAAGATTCTCAATCCAATTTGTCTCAGAGACGGTTGCGGCAACAGCCCTGTACTCCGCTTCGGTAGAGGAGCGAGAGACTGATCTTTGCTTTTTAGAGGACCAAGAGATAGGTGTTTGGCCATAGTAAATAACGAAGCCAGTTGTTGAAGTTCGATCCACTGGATTCCCTGCCCAATCGGAATCCGAGTATGCAATCAAACGAGTGTCAGGTTGTCGAGCAATGTGAATGCCCATATCAGCCGTGCCTTTGAGATACCGAAGAACCCTCTTCGTCGCGCGCCAGTGATTAGTGTTTGGACGCTGCATATATTGAGACAGCTTTCTAACGGCAAAAGCAATATCCGATCGGGTGAATGCGAGGTAGTGTAGTTTCCCAATGACACGTCGATACAACGAGACATCAACCTCATCGGGGCTGGCAGTAACGGACAAATCAATAGTCGAACACATTGGTGTGGGCACTGCTTTGCAATCCGCCATTTGTAATTCTTCGAGCATGTCCAAGACATATTTTTGCTGAGAGAGGTACATACCAGCCGTATCATAGAGTACTTCAATGCCTAGGAAGTAGCTCAAAAGTCCAAGATCTTTAATGGAGAACCTTTGTGCAAGAGCTGTAATGATCTGGCCAATACCATTCTCGTTGCTTCCCGTTACTAGGATGTCGTCGACATAGATGAGGACATAGAAGGTGTGTGCCGATTGGTGATAGATGAAGAGTGAAGGGTCGGACTTTGCTGTATTGAATCCATATTCAACAAGAAAGGTGCGAAAAGCATTGTACCAGGCCCTCGGAGCTTGTTTCAGGCCATAGATGGCTTTGTGGAGCTTGCATACATGTTTCGGACCATCGGATGACTCATAACCCGGT